>JAODLL010042844.1:0-20649 GCA_026546735.1 Forbesichthys agassizii | reverse complement strand
ACACACTAGATTTTTTGGTAATTAGTAGTCAATAAATGCACAGATTTACATTTAAAATAGAATTTATAGGGTACTTTGGGTATTTAGACTAACTTTCGGGAAATATTTTGAGGCTCCGTTGCTGTGAAAAAAACGGTCCATTGGAGTGAACGGAGATAACGCAACTCTCGCTCTCTACATGACTCTGGGCTGTCACTGTAAGGACAATGTGTGAATTAACTACCACGGTACCTCACAGACTGTCAGGAATGTGAGGTACCTCTCCCTTAGGTTCCACCTGAAGATGGAACCTATAAGGCATCTCAAACGACAACAAGAAGTTGGACAATAAGAACAACTTGGCTGGCAGATATTCATCTTTGAAGAAGCCCAGACCAGAGTGGTAGGGTACTGCAATACTAAGTACTGTATGTGGAGAGTATTATAGCAAATGGACTGTATTTAATACAGAGGATTCATTTACAATGGTAAATATTTCTTTAGTTTCTCATTCCAGGTTGCCAATATGTTCCACCTTGCTCATGGATGGATCACTTACACTGTAATTTAAGTGTGTAGTTGAACGTAAATCACAGTTAAACATCTATTCTATGCAGTATCCTGTGGAAGTAGTAGCTAAGGCACTTTAATCACAACTGTATCTGTTTGGCCAACTTGACAAATGGAAGTACTACAACAACACATCAATCATTCCCAGTGTAAAAATCCACAGTGGAGGCTATTGGCCTTTCTGCCAAGCTTTGTACTGGCAATGGTTGGCTGCACAAGATTCAGTATTCCATATCCAAATTAGCTTGGCAGCCTGACTCCTACCCAGTGATAGGTGCAGTAATGAAAATTACATTTGTGTAAATTTCTTTGCACTCACAGTGACCTGGGGTGGTTTGGAGTGTTGCTCCACACTGCCAAAGAGCTAGAACACCCTTACGGGAAGGTCTGACTGACACTTCAACTGGACATTTCAAGCCTGTCTGGTTAATGGAACTCTGTGTTAAACTTAGACCCTATTGTAAGGTTGGTTGATGAGGCGTCGTACACCTGTCATTTGTTTTTGTGTTTATTTTCTGAGCTATTTAAAGGTATTGTAAGCAATTTTAAGATAATTATTGTCAAATTCACCAAATATCTCCTCGCGGTCCGATATCTTATCGTGTTCTGTCAATGCTTTAAAAAAATTCTGTTTCTACACGACCCTGGCTCTGTAAACAGCAACACAAAGTAGCCTTCGCAAATGCGTTTCCAATGTGGGGGGCGGGGCTAATGAGGGGGCAGCTTATGGAATTGAAGCGAGAAGTGTTTTTGTTTTGATGTGAATTCAAATATCAACAATCTTTCTCCAGAATGACTTACTACAGTATATACCTTCAAGAGAATGGTGGAATACCATGACCACCGTTCGATCGTAAACGCCCGACTCTCATCTGATGAGGCAGTTCCGTGACAGGATAAAGATCCATTTCTGATTTATACGTCATTTGCGGAGTAAGAAAGACGGTGGTGTTGAACGTCTCCCAGTGGCTCATTTGGAAAGAATAGCCGGGAGGTAAATGGAGAAAACGCACGATGCCAGGGTCCCTACAGGTCTGTGTTGAGGCCCATTAAGAGTGACATCTGGAAGACACATTCTACACCCTGGAGTTCCAATACGAACATGGACATGAACGCATCTACAACCCAGTGGCTGCTTAAATATAGTTATAATGACGTGTGTAAAAATAGAACACAATATAAAATGAACTAATATTTACACCTACACATATCTAGCCAGCTTTCTGCAATGTTTTGATTACTAACGCAGACCATAGTAATGATTTTCCATTTTGGTAGTTTATTACAGGACAGTGTTCTCGCTCGATATGAAGATGCCCACCAAATCGCATCAATCAACCTCCTATAGCTTCGAATGGGCATTCTCATTTTCTAGGCTGGGCAAAATAAAAGCCTGTTTATTTAATTATACGCCATTAATACAGGCGATGGCCTGAAATCTGGTAGTGGCCTTCAGATGCTCTGCCAGAATCCACCTTATACTTACTCAACAGTTACACTTCAAAGCATGTGAACACCGCAGACATACTGTACTGTATACGGCCGCCCTCATCTTGTAACTCTGTACATCTTTACTAACTGGTCTAACTTTGCAGACTTGAAAAAGGGTGAAATTGTCTTAAATGCAAACAATCCAAGGTTGCTGAAATGGTGAATACCACTTTGCCAGTCCTGATAGAAAATGGTTAATCCATATAATCCACTAGACAATTCAAGTGCATATGGGGCAATTGTGTGGGGAAAAACATCTCTGCCATTCATAGTGAAACTGCTTTAGATTTGAAAAAAAACACACTTTGTTAAGGTGACACCTCAAATTATATAAACATACTAATTTGAAAATGGAAACAGTATGCAAGAACACACTCAGCTTTACTCACATATTACAAAATCACACTTTATACAGTGTGTATTATACAGTATAATCACGACGAATGACTAATACAACTAAAACTGCTACTAGGAATGCAGCAGCGTTTACTGTTATTTACAAGGTTCAACAAAAGTAGCACAAAAAAAAAAGTATTTTAGTCATTAACAAGATAAGGTATGATAATGTCCATCAAGGTGTAGGCTCATAACTGTCTCTGACAAATAGCTTTGCTTTCCCTCAGACAAACAATATGTCTAGGACCGGTAACTCAGCATCGATATAAATTCAATCTTGTTCTCATCTCAGGAATACACAGCAGCACCACTTCAGCGGGTGACCCATCCATCACCAGCCTCTCGCACACATTTCTTTGCTGGCAGCTGCAGTCCCAACTCCTGCCATCGCTGGTGAATGGCGTCTTCACTGTAGACGTTTCCTCTGAAGCTGAAGCTTGCCGTCACTGACAGCCGCGCACAAAACAACAGGCTTTGAAACATGTATGCAACAAAGGGTATCCCATTCACGGGGAAGGTGTCAAAGGCATGTCAAGTTAGAATCTTGACATGTTTTGATAGGCCTCACCGTACAGTGCATGACCTAGGTCAGGACTTTGAACCGAGTTTACAAAGAACATATCTGTCACTCTTATGTGCATATGGCTTGTTTTCCCCGATGCCGCTGAATCGGTCGATCACGCGCTATACACTTGAGAGGAAAACTAATTTCAGGTGTACGATTTACAGAACATGCCAGCGTTTTGGCAAGAAGCCGAAATGTTCGGCTTCTTGCGCCACAAAGACGTGGTCAACAACGTGAGTTTTACATTCATCTTACATTCAGCTTGCTTTGAGTCAAGTGAGCTGCATGCAGCAATATCAAATACATCAGAAGTAACACTACATACTGTATCATGTTAATAAGGCTATAATTCACAGTGTTTTGGCACCAGAATTATGACCGTTATATCTACTGTACCTTTACTTAAACAATAAAAAAGGGTGTACGTGCATGTACTGAGTCTGACATTTACAAGTTGTTTGTGTTGCCTCAAAGGGACACACCTCAAATTATTTTGGGAACTACCCTTGTGGTTGAAACTCATGGCATGATTGCCCTTCCCTCAATCTCCCTCTACCCATAGAACATTCCTACTCTCTTAAGCTTCTAAGCCTCTCCCAGGGAGGAAATTCAGCACGTTATATATCGCTTTTCTGAGTACTAATACGTATTGTTAAGTGTAATGATCTTATTCTAAACTTGGGTTAATGGAAGAAAGATTTAAACATATCTGTCTTTATCCCGCATCTTAATCTTTGTTGTTAACACGTGTAGGTCAGAGGCACATAAGATTGATGAATCACCCCCGATAAGGGGGTGGGGAAAAAACATCACTACCTTGTCACAGTTATGTCACATGACATAACTTATTTTGGTTAATACGCTACATTAAGTATGATGGAGCAGGTAGGGGTTAGACATCTTTCTCTAGGACAGAGGTTCCCAAGACCCACCTAGAGAGGACTTATCTATTTAGAGACCCACAAAACACCAATTACCGCTAATGTAATTTTCAAAAACCTATCCATTTTAGCTAACGCTATACCTGTGTTTGCTAATGGTTAGCTAATGCTATACCTGTGTGTGTGTGTGTGTGTGTGTGTGTGTGCCAAATAATTTTGAGCAGAGTGCTCCAGAATCTATGAATCATGTGGCTAAATAGGATGTCATCCAATCAGGAACAAGTAGGCTATTTTGCCACAACCTTACTCAAGACTAATGAATGGAACAACACGATAGTAAAGCACCGAAGCCTTTCATTGATATTCTTCCTCATTAAATCAATGGACCCTTGCAATTTTTGCACCCAACTCCCACTCAGTGACCCACCTGTGGGTCCCGACCAACAGTTTGAAAACCGCTGCTCTAGGACACTGGCATGTCTGGCCAGGCATGTTGGGGATCCAAACAACCATCATTAGATCGAAAGGGAACCACTATCCAAACTCCATATTTGCGTTAACAAACAATTGTAAACTAAGACCTGGGACAGAATTGTCAGGTTCTGCGGGCTGCTAACATAAAATCAAGGAGCTTACCTTTAAGCTATAAAACTAATCCAGTGGTACAGGTAACTCTATTTATAGAAGACCTTGGAGCCAAGGCCTTTGAGTGTAAATGTCTGCATCTGCGGGCGGCCTGGCAGATTACCTGCCTGCTCTGAGCCTATATGAAGCAGCCAGTCAGGCAGAGCACAGAGATCCAGTGGGAGCAAGGTATTTCCTGGGGGAGCTACCTGTCTTGTTAAAATAAAGGACCCCTTGCAAAAGGAGGTCAAATGCTTCATTTAAGAAACACAGAGTGGAGCTTCAGAGACCCGCAGACTGATAAATGATTTGCATCACCGAGTCACGTATGAGGTCATTGCAGGGCCAAAATGCAAGAGTCTCCGTAGAGGCCAGAGAGGGCATGTACTTCCTGCACTGTGGCTGGCCTCAAAGACACATGTTGGTAGCCAATCACAGAACTCCACCCCCTGTCTGGGGCAAAGACGCTCAGACCAGCCGGAGTTCTACAGACAGACAAATTAAGGGGATATGCAGCCATGGAATTTGGCTTTGGCATGGAATATGGCATGGAATTTGACTAGCTTTGGGATAAAGGGGTGCAAGAACATTTAGTTTTCTGCTAAATATTAATGAGCCAAAGCACAGCACCTTGGCCTCCTGGAAAATATGAATTTGTTCTGGAAATAAAAACTGAATTCTCAAGGATTGTGGATGGGAATGAAATGTACCATTCTATTTTGAAAAGCTATTTGTCAGCAGTCAGTGTGTGTTTGAAAACATTACTTGCCACTGTCTATTGATGTGTGAGAGTAAACGTAAAATAGCAGAACTCTTGAACGTCTACATTTTGGGTACATTGGGTGATGAAGGATGTTCCACTTCTCAAAATATTCTGTATATGCTTCATACACTGCAAATAAACAATCCTCTAACAACAAGAGCACAGAAATACCAGACAATATTTAAATCAAATTAAGTTTGACAATGTCTAATGTCTTCTAAGAAAACAATGGTTCTAAGAAAACGCTCGTTTCATCTTTCAAACTGGCCTTCAATTGATGAAAGATGTATGGACAAGTAAGGGTTATGAAATTACTTCAGGCAATTAAACTTAGAAGTGCGACTGTGCATTGAAACTGTCATTTAAAATGACATCCTTCCTCAAGTGAAAGTCCAATCCCATATGGGAAGAGATGCCCAGAGAAATTATTTCTTGTTTGTATCAAAATCATTATAAATTGATTGATATTGTTTGATGTTACAACTGAGTGGAGTGCTAAAGGACTCCCAGACCAGTCATGGCTAATACAGATTAATTGTCAAAGCTGTAATGGTTCCTGGGGTCATATTTACAACAAATGTAGTCCATCTGTAACACAAAGACATACTTATTTTCATAAACAGCGTGGCGTTGAAATGTGTTAAGTAATGATTTCTCCATTAATTAGCGTGCTTTAAGCGTGGCTAAGCATTTTTCTGTTAGCTAATTGCAAAGACAGCCTCCCATGCAGTTGTTTGATAATGTGCGGCAAGCAGCGAGCGTGATGAACTGTTTATTTTCTTTGGGGGCCTTAGAAATGAGCACTTCATCAATAGACAGAAGAATGAAGCTGTTTAAATCCAGAGCGTAACCAAAAACATAGTTTTACTTCTCTAACCAAATTGCTCAAAGTGCTTGCCTAGTTGCATAAGGTTTTGGTGGGAAGAGAGAATGAATAAGATATAATGAAACAAACTGTCTGCTACGCACGCTACACCCATGCATGGCCTTGAAATCATTCTAATCATCCATCCCACTCACTGTGTAATAATACAGTGCGGAGGGGAAGAAATAATTATCTCTATAGTTTTTGTTGCCCACGTCTTTCTCCCAACGCATTCTTCAAACTGCTCAGTAGTGTGACATTGCATTGCCTGAGCATGCCACATGTCTAGCCCATAAACCCGACTGTCTACATTAACAACATGACACAAGTGTTTGACAGTGCGTGTCCCTGTAAATCACTATTTCTCAAAATGGCAATTTGCACCCCCCTCATGGGCACATAGGAGGTACTACACTCACAGTAGAAATAGTCATATTTTAATTTGAATAATACTGAACTTTGAACATAATCACTATAGTTTTGGTGAAATGTGTGTGTGTGTGTATTACTAAACCATCAAATTGTAATTTTTTTGTGTGTATTTTTTGCCTATTTGCATGTACAGCACAGCCACATTTGTATCGAAAATAAATGCTGTAATCCAGTAAAGGTTTGAGAAACACTGCTAATTAAACAATACAATTTATGTATGCCTAGAGACAAGTTTTGAAAGCTGTGTGCGCATGAATAATCTGCTGTCAGATTTGTTATAATATTGACATATATAGGCTACATTATCACAAACACTAATGTAAATAACGAGCTAACAACAGTCCTCTTATTTTCAAATTCTCATTCACCTACAGCAGGGGTGGCTAACCCTGGTCGTGGAGAGGACCCTGCATGTTTTAGAAGTCTCCCAGCTCCAACACACCTGATTCTAATGAATGGGTCGTTATCAGGCTTATAACGACCCATTCAGTGGAATCAGGTGTGTTGGGGCAGGGAGACATCTAAAACATGCAAGGCTGAGGCTCTCCAGGACCAGGGTTAGCCACCCCTGACCTACAGTATGACCATTACCATCTCTGCTTTTCTACATCATACATTGTGAAAACAAATAATGGTATGTGCATTTTTTTAAATTAACAAGATCAGGTGTGACGTCATGATCTGTTTATCAAAATTATCTAAACGCAGAAGCAGACGAATTTGACCAATAAATAATGCATAATAGGCTGCACCCGCACTCGTATTCGCATGCGTGGACGCACCTCGCACTGGACAGGCTAATTGCCAATACAAAGGGAGGGTGGTGGCAGGGTGGGTTGGAAGAAAATCACAAAAGCCAATATAAGAATGCTGACTTAAAATGATATGTTGGTTGTCGTGGTTGTTTGACAAAAGAGGAAACGAACCATTTCTACGTCAATTTTTTTGTTTCTTTTGTTTTGCTATGGTTCGCAGTATTTCTGGAAGGGAAGGAACACATCCAAGCAATGTATCATAATTGACCAGTAACAAATATTTTAAATGCAGAATAATTACCCATAATGTAGCCACCTCGGAGAAACGCAAAAGCGTTATGCGTAATATAATAATAAATGCTTTACATCTTTCACATCTGAAAAGTGCCGGTTGTTTATAAACTGCAGGTTCTCGTTTACTTTAATCCATAAGAAGAATACTATCCCATTCGTTCTATAGAGCAGCGCTTTGAACCCGTTATATCGCTCCAGCATTATTGGTTTTATAAGGACACGTTAAACTGATTCGGTGTAGATCTAAGGGCTGACATATCATACATACATACACAATTTACATGAATGGAAACGGCACGAGTAAACGAGACCATTGGTAATAACTAACAACAAACATGATAATTCAGGTTTTGACGTCATCAAAAAGAGCAGATGAGCAACATCATACTTAATATTAGACCATTAAATAACATGCAAATAAATGAAGCGCCATACCATCAGTTTCTTCTTGGACTATTCAGCGCTACACAGCCACGCGGATTAAAAAACTTCTGATTGAATTCCACATCGCGTACGGATAACGTAAGGGACGTGCAGCCGTGTTGCTGGCGGTACATGTGCGCCTAAAGTTAGAAGTGTGTGCGGTCGAAGGCGCGACTCTTGTTGTGACCGTTATTTATATAGTTCTATGGTTGTGACAGCTCCTGTCGTGGGCTATCGCGCTCCCCTTCTCTTGCTCACTCTGTTTGTGAATCACCGCCCCATATCTCTCTCTCTCTCTCTCTCTCTCTCTCTCTCTCTCTCTCTCTCTCTCTCTCTCTCTCTCTCTCTCTCTCTCTCGCTCAAGTTGTGGACGGGAGGTTCAGGGGGAGGGGTGGGTGAGTGAGAGAGTGAGAACAGCTGGTGATCGATGGCAGGCTATTGAGACCATGTATACGCAATAAGCATATGTGTCATTGTAGACCACATTGTCGTCATTTGCTATGTTAAAGGTGTAGTAAGCAATTGGAAGCTAATACACTCATAATAATAATAATAAATTCAGTAAATATAACCTCTCGGTTTGCTAGCTGTACAGTATGTAGACCTACAGTGTGAGCTGAAAACAAATCTGGGATTTCTATACCACCCTGGATCTAGAACACAAGTAAAGTGGTACAAACTGCACCACACAACATCTATCCCAGCCATGGCAATGTCTGTACAAATATGGAGTGCAGAGCTTCTGAGGGAGCCCCAAATGGCATTGAAGGTTGAGGTGTATATTTGTTGATCTAGCTAAAGGTATAGTCAGCTATTGCAAGCTATTTGTAAACTAATACACATTTGGTCGAATTCACCAAATATCTCGTAGCATTTCGCTATCTTACCATTCTCTGTGAGTGTGAAAAAAATAATCTACTGTACACAGCCCCGGCCCCCTAAATAAAAACAAAGTGGCAAAAACCGCTCACATTAACCAAGCCGTAGTAATAAGATTTGCTTCGGAATGCGTTTCGATGTGTGGAGCAATGCCGCGGACACTATGTACAGTAAGTTGTAACGCTGTAGCGCAGCAAGGACATAACCTCTTTTTTTTAAATTAAAAGCGATGGCCTGGGCATGTTTAATGTAGAAAAAAAAGCAGCTGATTCAGTTGTTACGATTGTTATGGGAAACAGCAGGTCTCGCTACCCTGCTTGCGAACTGTCAAAAAAACGGATGACGGAGGGCGTTTTCTTCTGAGAAGTTGAACTCTTTAGTTCAGCCCAGAACTGCTGAATAAAGCGCCCGCGGCAGCGTTTACTTTAATCCCCCATGGCGCTTTTAAAAACACGGTCTGCTCCATAGGGTTATAATGTAAAACAGAGGCCGACAGCTTCCAGAAATAAGTTACGTCTGAACGCGGCTCAAGTGTTACGTCACAACCTCCCTCCAAGGCTGCAACATAAATAGGTAGACCCCACACGCGTCTTAAAGAAAGTTAACTACATGCATTAACATAATATAAAATAACCAAACTATATGGAGTGTGTCAGTCTGTAAGTGAATGCAATGAATTATGTGGTGCATGTTGAGGAACACAACACAACTGTGCTCCCAGCAGACTCAAATAACATCTGCTCAGGTGATGCCTGAGCAGATGTCCTCGCAGGACAGAGATGTCACAGTAAGTTACATAAACATCACTCTCCGACACCTCAAGGATGCTCTAGCAAAAGATGCTAGCGCCCTTGGGCTTTTAGCCTCCTCGACAGAGCGCTCACCGCTTACACGGGAGATCTGAGATTGAGTCCCGATGTGGACAAACTCAGTTATACGCCTACAAGAACCTGCAATTGAGTTCATGTTTCTGCCACACACACACACACACACACGAGCGATATCTTGGGCCCCATGTAAATGTTGGAAGAACCCCAGCAGAGGTGCACCTGAATAGTAGCTATTCATTATGGAGAAGGCTGACGAGTCACTATAAAGCCACAATTTACAGCATGAATTAAAGCTTGCATCTGCACATGGCTCATCGGTGAGTGGTTTCTCAAGCAGCTCATTTGAAGACTATGTTGTTGGTTCATTTCAGCTTCCAGTAACTTGACACAAAATAGCCCACAACGCCTTGGCAGAGTGGTCAGTTAGTCAGCAGTGGATGCCTCAGCATATCCCATTGCCTGCTCGCTAACACACTTCACTATTATTTCTCCCAGCGAGAAGCAGTGATAACAACAACTGAAAAGGTTATACAGTTATCCCAGCTGTGGCAGAAGCAGCTGATGTGCTTGCATTGCACGAGGCCTGCTTTGTAATAAGTCAGGCAGTGAGTCATACCTGCTGGCGACTCTCTTTGTCTGCTTGATATACCCCAGGAAAGTTAAGCTGTCATAATTAAAGCATGTCGAGTCGTTTTATTTCACATATGGTACCACAACATGTCTATTTTGTTTGCTTTAGTCTGGCATGTGCTTGAGCAAAAAAGTCTCTCTCTCTCTCTCTGTCTCTCTCTCTCTCTCTCTCTCTCTAACACACACACACAAATATGCATACTGTACATTCACACGCACATACGTGGGCACACACACACCTTCCCACTCAAAGTGAGAACAAAGGATTGATATTACATCAATGTTTTATTATTTTATTAGGTGAGAAACATAAGGTGTAAATGGGTGTGGGTATACATACAGATTCATACGCATTTTTTTTGTTGGTTTGGTTTTAAAATGTAAAATGTATTAAATGCTGTTAAAAGTGTTCCTTCTGTTCTTGTTATTGCTTGTTTTGTCACAAAATAAATATTTCTTCCACAAACTGGTAATCACAGAGGAAATTGCACTTGTGACTGTTTGCCTATTTATTTATTTATTTATTTGTTTGTATATGTATTTATTTATTCATAATTCATCTAACTCTTCTTCTAATTTAGTAAGTCTTCATTGAGTCATGAAAACACACTTCTCTGTACCCTCTTTCAATTAGAACACTAATTTATCCAAATGAAAATAATAATAGTGACATATTATATTAGCAAAGAGGACACTGTAAACAGTTAACCTACCACAACCAAACTCAACCGCCGAAGACATATTTCCTGCTTCACAAAATAGGAGTAGCAAATGACTCAACAGTGCCAAGGCCATAGTTATAGTTTTGGCAGATTGGAAATAATGGCTTTTGCGTATGCTTAAATAGGAAAATCAGAGTGAATCAGTTTGATATAGTGGAGGTTTCTATCTATCCCTGTGTATAAAAGTCACTGTTTACCCAGATAATATTTCCCAACATGTTTGGGGTTCATAGTGTCATGCATGCAATCACTGTATCCCCTGTGTAGGTTTATGTTTGCTATAAGTCAGGCTTTAGGCCCAAGAGCTGGACAGCCAGAGATGTCGTGTTTTCTTTCCAGCCCCACACCAGCATTCGACAGCTCACTTGTTTCATGCTGTGTCTATCTGGTGTCTATCTGGTAGAGAGAGTGCCTTTTTGCCCTAAATTCTCTATACATTAGTCCAGAGCCATGTAAAGAGATAGTTGCGTCATCTCCGTTCACTCCATTGGACTTTTTTTTCACAGCAATGAAGCCTCAAAATAGTTCCTGGAAGTTAGCCTAAACACTAAAAGAACACTATAAATTATATCTTAATTGTAAATCGGTGCATTTATTGACTTCTAACTTCCGTCGGCGTAACTCTGTTATTTCCATGGCTCTGGGTTACGTCTGCACCTTGCCTATTCGCTATATGTACTGTAGAGATCATAGTCAGTCTGCCGTTATACTCACACATTTGAGAAAGACTGCTCAATGTTGTGTAATGTATTATTAGTACTGCTACAACTAAAAAAAGACACAAATAATAGCATTTCAAGGAAAACACCATCTTATCTGTTAGTACTGTGCTGTCATATTGTGAGTGATATACTGTAATACTATAGTTTATAAATACACATTATAAATACAATAGATTTATTTTGTGGGGCTATCCACTCGCAAATGTATTTCTAAAACCTATAAAAATGCATGAGGTTACAAAGATGGTGAGATAACTCTAGTTTTACTAACATCATGTACTGTATTGTAACTAAATAATGCAAAATAAACCTTGCAGCTTGCCACAAGAGCAGTCTAAATATACCACCATCATTGTCAACCTGGTAGATGTTCAACCTAGCATGCAGTCTCGTAGGCTTACTTGACCTGACTGGTTCTGAAAGTGAAAATATGGCATAGATTCTATCTGTTGTAATCTCTAAGGTTGTGCAAGACCCTCTCAGGAACCAGAAAACACAACTTCCTACTGTTTAGTCCTAAAGAAGACTGCTGTCTCAGCAGCTCAGCAATACTTTCTCGCACATCTTCGTTACTGTCATATAGCTCTTGCTGCTTCCAGCATTGTTCCTTCCATTCACATCAACAGGCAAATGCAAAAATTGAGAAATTCTCCTGCAATATATTGTTGAATCAATAAATGGCACTACGGATCAGGGATGAACTCCCAGGGTGGTTGGAGAGATACGGAACAGAAGACTCCTAAGTGTCATGTGGGAAAAAAAGAAACTCGCATTTGATTTATTAGGACCTGTCGGCATTTCCAGAGGCATACTGAGGTCCCATCTCTGGAGAGAGCCATTGAAGCAGAATCCAAATATACGAGATGGCACACAATACATCGGTTTACCAAGCAGGGTCAAACACATTTATTCCCATAAAACAAGAACAAAGACACTCTCACTTAATATTCACATTTACGCACCTGCTCAATGTAGGAACAAACAAACAGACACACACATAAATAGACTTAACCTGTGCCCACATAGAATTGACGCGGAAGTTTTGCTGTCACACTGAAAGTCAAAGGCCCATTGGTTATTAAAGGTATAGTTATTAATCATTTATTTAATGAAATGCATCAAATATCTCCTCACAGTCTGCTAGTTTACCTTTCTCTGTGTGTGCTGAAAGAAACTACACAGTTCTACACAGCCCAGACTCTGTAAATATATATGAACACAAACCAAGGACACAACAACAATGTCCTAGCTTTTGCAATGCGTTTTCAATGTGTAGGGTGGAGCTTCTGAGAAAGCGCCCTATGGCATTAAAGGGAGATAATGTTTTTGTTTTGATTTGAGTTTGAATTTGAATTTAGCTCAGGATGGTCTCATGAGGCTATCAGCATAGTTAACCTATAGACTATGTGTTAATGTAACATACTGTAGATGCTTGGGCTAATGGAGCACTCTGCATCTGACACAACATCTGACATTATACATGTATAATACAATTTAATTAATTAATTAATGTATTAACTAAATAAAAATAATAATACAGAAATAAATGAATAGGCGAGTAGGTTTAAATAAACATGGGGGTATATAAAATAAGGTCAATTTAAATTTAGCAGATTAATGAGGTTGTCCGCAACAGCGAGGTTATGTAAATGCTGCTTTGGTGATGGATGTGATGAGGTAAACAGGGGCGCAATGAAGTACTCAATAAAAATACTTTAGTGTGGTTTCAAATCAAATGTACCAGCATTAATGCTTTCTTTTAAGCTGTTGACCATCACTAGTTTACGGCTGGTCACACTTTGTCCCTGCAATGCTTGCAAGCCATTAAATATATTGTAATGTCTACAGCCAAATCCTGCAGCATCGTTATATAACATACTCATAATTTCAGGGTCAATTGTGACCTTCACAAGCCACAATTCACAAACCCATACAAAATATGCTTCAATAATAATAATAATAATAATAATAATAATAATAATAATATTCAACATCAACTATAATATAGTCGTGTGCACTTAAGAGGTACAGCAAGAAAGTACTGGCATAATTTTGTAGAAAAATCACACAATAGGCTATTGGACAATCTGTGGCGCCTTGAAAATGAAAGTTATTGGTGCTTTGTGCAGTGGAAACGTATAAACAATTACAGTAGTGGCACAGATGTTGAGCATTAGACATCATTGACCAATTTCGTATTAATGTATTAATCAATCGCACCCATTTTAATAACATTTAGTGAATGTTATTAAAGGGACACACAGCAACCCTTTGTAATCTTACATTTCACTAAGCACTTAAATGTATTGTGGCATATTACTCATTCTCATGAATATAGACCCATTCATACAGAAACCTCAAAGATCAACCTCTGTCCAATAGATCAGTTGCTCAAGTTACATTAGAAAAATGTGCTGTTGTTTTGGTTTGGAACTATATGAGCCTAAAATATGTAGCCAGATGTTCTGTCAAATATTGTGGTGTATCATTTTAGTGAGGTTTATAATTTGGCATTCCATTTGAACAGATAATCTGTTGCTTTAGATCAATTAGATGTGGATGATTTTGTAAATATTTTAATCCTGATTTATAAATCTGCTTACCTTAAATTGAAACCCAAAATTAAATACTTTTATTCAACTCCACATATCCAAGTCTCATTTCAGATTTATTAAAGCGCTTAAGCCACACCCATTGATAAAAGGTGAAAAAATCTAAAGCAAAGCCATGCATTGTCCATATATCAGAACTAGCCGCAAAGATGTAGGCAAATTCCAATTTAATGCCCATGATTTGAATTGCGGTGTTCGACGACCTCATACAGTAAGTAAACTGTATCTTCATGCATGCAGGTCCTTTTGAGATAGACTTGTTGATGGGATCTGTAGCTGAGCTGATGGGCTGGGCTGGGTTGCCATAGGAGCTGGAGTAATTGTGCACAAGGCTGGTGTTGAAATTATAACAACCATGGCTGGCAACTACATATTTTATAACATATGTGATAGGGAATCCATGGGCCGTGGTTCTATAAGCCATGGGGTCCAAAGACCTCTGCTCTAGGTGGATATTCACCTACTGCATCCAGAATGCCTGCCTGGCTATGGGGCCACTCCGTGGCATTGCAAGCACTAGTCTGTCCATCACACAGCATAGCTCTTTCCAGGTGCCTTCCTGTGTTCTTCTGCCAAATGGGTGACTTCAACTCCTCCACAAAACAAGAGAACCTTATTCATGGATAACTGGGGGAACGGAGGCTGGCTGGCGAATCGGTAGGTTGCACAACGGAGAAAATAAAGGGTATGGAAAGTGGATACAGACACGGCCTTTTGCGAATCCTGAAGAGAATACCAACAGCTGTGAGCAGCAGCTCTTGACTACTTTAAATATGCATCTGTCATACAAATGGATTGAATACTATCAGATGAGACTAATATGGCACGTCATTAGTCTTTGTCTGAACTGGAAAAAAATATATAAAATCTTCTTCAGCAGGAACATTCCTAAATGTTTCCAATAACACCTGACCAACTGAGATATTTTCAACTCTATGCAAAAACCAATTCCACCCCATTGATAATTTTATGTTGTCTGCTTTAAGGGCATGCTAGCGCATTTAAATAGCGTCAAGGTCAGGAATCTGACACATCATCATTTCTTCTGCTTGGAGCTATTCTGTTGTAGATGTGCTTCTGTGTTCAGTGTGGTCTGCTACGCCCAGCGTTTCTGACTTGGCTTGATGTGACGAACAGATAATATGATATTCTGTGATAATGTGATATTCTGAAGTAGAATTCCATGTTCAAATCTGCACTTCACCTTCACCCACACCTCAATGTCAACACATTGAATGTAACATCTGACTCCAATTACCCCTTCCACAGAACTCATTATCCTGGAGGCGCCCTACGTTTCTACCAACCCTTAAACATTAGCCTGGCTCCTCCCAACTCAAGCTTTCGCTCAGGAAACCCTGTTCACATGAAGGTTCGCTAAGGTGGACCAATCAGTGACCAATATTATTATTATTATTATTATTATTAATAATATATTATTGCAAAATATAGTTCCAACAGTGTTGGCGGTGACAAAGCTACAGTAGATGAAGCAATACAATGGTTGTAGCAATGCTGATTGATTGAAGGCTGTTCTAATAGTTACAAAATGAATTCTAGGTCTATCCTAAAGGCGCTTTCGGACCTCGAAGTCCGGGCCAAGGTTCATGTTTTTGCTACATTGTATACATTTGGTTTGATTAGGTTTGTTCTCACACTGCAATATTGTGAACTGAGTGACGGACATATTATATTTTCAGACAATCAGAAAGCTTTTTCACATCTGCACATGTGTTTCTATCACTTTGACATTTGGACAACATGGATTAATATAGGCAAAATCCTGAACTGCCTTCCCTACAGTACATTATATTGTTTTGTTCTCCGCTGTTAGGCACAGAATGTGAAACAGTCTGACATATTCCTAATGACTTCTCAAAAAATCCCCCAGAACTCTGGGGTTGATGATTAAAAACCTGCAGGGGGGTACATGGCTTTACTTGTCATCAACCGTATTTCGTATTGAATCTTCAAATGTGTTGACTCGGCTTGCTTTATGTCAGCCGCTGTTAGCATACCTTGTACAAGTTAGCCTTTGATCCTGTGTATACACAAATGTACACACTTAAAATAATCTCAGTGTTATTGTGACACCAGAATATTATTGTTAGCCCACTGTTACACTTTGCAACATGCACACACACACACACACACACACACGTGCGCACACACTCGCACACACTGCAAAAAATGCCATATCAAATATAAGTGCAAATATATTAGTTATGAGCTTGCTAATGCTTAAATCAAGCAAAACTGTCTGCCAGTGCAGTAAATTAAATTCACTTGATAAGATTTAAGTGCACATTTACTGCAATTACGTCACTAGATAAGCCATTTATATTAGAATCAAGCCCAGCTAGATTTTAAATCAAAAAACAAGATAATCGCATGTTCGATATCGTTTTTGCAGTGCACGCACGTGCACACACACACACACGCACACACACACAGGCACACACACACACACAACACCCTCTCTCCTGAGTATTATTGTGATAGTCTGCTATTTCACACTGATTTAACGTGTTGGGGCAGTTCTCAGAGCAGAAGGCAGTTGTCGGTTGACACGGCCATGAGCACAAATTCAAGGTCACCAGTCCCGCTTGGAAGGCTTTCGATAGTGATTTCCCGCTTTTATTTGGCTATTTTCGTCTTTGTTTCACTTTCATTTAGAAATGTCCGTTCTGAATTTATCTTCCTTTGTTCTTTTGTCATATTTGATGATGAAAGACTATCTGTGGGTCTTCATTTTCTTTTCATTGCTCTCTCTCGGGGAGTCCTTTCAACCTATTAGTTGAGACTGCCAATGGAGATGGTCAAACGGATGCGGGATAGAAGTATAAAACACGATTCATGTTTTGAGAGCCAAATCCTTATCACGTCTTATCTGCTCCCAAGGAGTTTGGCCACCGCAGAGTGTAGCCAAGGCTTTTATTGATAATATCATAGGCCTGGAGGCTTTCATGCATGGGGGGATGCTGGGGTGAGTCCTGCTGTGTCCGACTGTGAGAAAATGAGGTACAAGCTCAAAGCGCACGGGCCCCTGCCCCGTCTCACACAAGAGAAGTATGGCTCAAAGGCAGTGTCATTCTTGGAGAACGCCTGCTAACTGCAAGCTCAAGTCAAAACAATATTGCACCCGCAGCATCGCCCCGCACACATCGATACACATGGGAAGCCTGGTGGCTTTGTTGTTGTGAACGGTGTTCTCCACTTTGTTTATGTTCCTATTTACAGCGCCAGAGCCAGGCTGTGTAGAAGAACTAGACTATTCTTTCAGCGCACACATAGAACGGTAAGCTAGCAAAATGCGAGATATTTGGCGAGTGTATCTTACAATTACCTTGCAATAGCTGACATATACCTGTACCTTAAAAAAATAAAATGACATTAAATGATACACACAGTGTGGTTTAAAATATGACTAATACTATACAATCAATGCTTCTTAAAATGAGATTCACAAATTTGATGGGGCAATTGAATCCACATAAAAGTCACTCCCTTAGACTGCAAACCTTTTCAAGAGCTGCAGCAGTTCAAACCTTTTCAAGAGCTGCTGCAGTTCAGTTTTCATTTCCGCAACTTGCTCACCAGCTGAGCTGATACGTCTTGAGATATATATCAGGATATGACGCCCCTGCCAGCGAATGTCTTTCTTGATATAACCATTCAGCAGAGAAGGATGAGATAGACAATATTGAAGCCCCAATCAATTATTTTTAATTTAAATGGCTGTAATACAGATGGCAGTAATATATGCTTGACTAACCTGAGAAAACTTTAGTTAACATGCAGTCAACCGATAATCTGTTCCTAAATATTTGATATTGGTTGTATGGGAAGAACTTATTTACAATTCAAAGCCCATATATCCCATTTTTCATTTTTTAAAAACATTTTATTTTATATTTTGTTGATACTATATCAATGAAATTTGTTTACAAAAGAATACTGTTTTTAAGAAAACAATATTAGCATAGCTGATCAATTAGAAAATATAAATATCTATGGATATTTACACACAAAAAACAAATGTTGCAGTTTATCGTTCATACTGTAGCAAGCCACTCATAAGGATCACTGAATACCCCAATGTTAATGAATATTTTTGTCTATGTATATTCATTGCTTAAACCAGGATCCTGTACTAAATAATGTATAGGATTATTGCCCTGTTTAAAAGCTGTGGTCATCAGTAATAAAGCACCATTTTAAAACATTGTTTACAATGTTGTACACTTTACAGACATTGACACTGGCAGAAGACCTTACAATATATTTTTTAAACTATTTAGAAACAGAAGTTGTTTTAAACCACTTATAAATTTGAACACTTCTGAGAAACTGTGGAGGGTTTTGATTTGCTCTTTTTTTCTGCCAGTAGATCCACTGCCAGTTTTGAAAAATACCAAATCAACAGAAAGAGCATAATAGACACAATCTACGTCCATGGCCTGCAGTGGCACAGCTGGGAGAGCAAGGTGACATATAATCCTAGTTGATGGTTTATATCCCATTGCCTCTTCACGTGTTTAGGTGTTCCTGAGCAAGATACCTAACTGGTAACTCAGTTAGTATGAGTGTTTTTTAACAGGCAAATCTCTTTGCGATTCAAATCTCTTTTTCAGGAGAGACCTGGCCGAGAAGTATCTTAAAACAACATCCATGAACAAATTCTAAGATATAAAATGAACAGAAGTTAATACATACAATTAAACATACATAAAAGCCTCATTAGTCCACTGAGTAGATCAAATAACCAGCCATTAACAACTATGATCCCAATAGTCCTTCGCTTCATATACTTTAGAACATAAAGTATCTTTATAGCTATGTAGGCACTAGCCCAAGTGCCTTATATACAGTATAAAACATAACCAATGGGTATGCCTTCGTATTTACAAGGAGGGCCATGGGGCTTTAGAATATAGGTCGCAATGATGTGTCCTATAATTACATCCAGTGAAGAATCGTAGTGCACAGTGATAAACAATATGCAATATTTGCAGACATTTGGCAGGATTCTGCAGGCATCCTGGCCTGTTAATGAAAATATATTATGGACGGAGTGTTCCTCATGCCTGAAGTATGAAGTTTGAGGGCTTATCGCCAATGGAAACTGTTTTCTGGTCTGCACTGAGGCCAGTTGTTAAGGAGACAGTAGCTAAATGTCCATCGTGGTTTCCTGCTCGATCATAACCGTAAAAGGTCAACGTTTTGCTGGAACCATGGATTCGGCTAACACGCGTTCCAGCGTGAGACATAAACACGGCCGACCACACCTACTTGTTTGTGTATATAGCGAGCATGTTGCTGTTCTTTCTACCTAGTCCTCCACTGGAAAACATCTGTAGTGTGTTTAAAATGTGGAAAATGTGTGCCACTCATGCGACAAATGGATCACATCCAGCAAGGTATTGTTGCAGGAAGAAACAGCCATTCAGTATACAGGCAGGTGTATGCCAAGATGGGCTGTAGGACGAAGATAAGCCATGCAGTAGACAAATGCCATATTCTTTCTGCCAACACCTGGCAGCTCTCATTTGCCATTATTTTTGACATAGGTAAATATTTAATGAAGTCTATTTAAGACTGTACCTTATCTGATAGTGAAAGCACAACCATTAACTCTAGTATACCGTTAAGCAACCCCTCCAACTGGGTTAAACAAGGTTGTTTATTGTCCCTGTTCAACTACAGGAATACTGCAGGTAATAATCTGTTTATTGACATCAGTCTCAATCTCTCTTCAAGGAAATGTATTTAAGGAAAATTAATCTGATTTAGGAGGCCTGGATGAAAAGTCCTCCGAATGCCCCAGGTAGGGAACTGCAGAGTGCTGATAAAGAGTCAAATGTCTTTACACTCTCAGCCTTATGAATAGTCATGTGCTGCATCTTTGATTGTGGATCCCTTGTGTGTGCATATTGCACTTATATCTGAATATTACACGTGGGCCGCTAGATTGCAGACCATTAAAAGGCGATCATCTGTCAACTTCACACTTACAACATGAAGTCTTTAATCAAGCCAATTGCTTTGATTAATGACGCAGAGCCCCCTAATAGCAATTCCTAAGTGGGAAAGTGCATCATTGAATGGCCCAAAGCTGCCCACCTTTAATGAATGCTGTGATTAAAGCACTCATATAAGACCCCCAGCTCTTAATTTTGGTGCCCTGTGCCCTGTATTTAAAAATCCTCTTTTCCC
>JAODLL010042833.1:1268-11459 GCA_026546735.1 Forbesichthys agassizii | reverse complement strand
GTTACACTATCTGTTACCTGTCTGTTATCTGTCTGTTACCTGTATGTTACCTGTCTGTTACACCATCTGTTACCTGTATGTTACCTGTTACACCTGTTACCTGTCTGTTACCTGTCTGTCTGTTTAAGTCAGCATGTTTTTCAACTCTCACCTGTCTCTGCAGTCTCTACGGCAACCTCCTGCAATGACCCAGGCCTGCCCACCAATGGGACGCGGGGAGGCGACAGCCGTTCCCCAGGCGATCAGGTGGTGTTCCAGTGTGATCCCGGCTACGTCCTGCAGGGGGCCAGAAGGATCACCTGCACAGAGATCAGTGGACGCTTCTTCTGGCAGCCAGACCCCCCTGCTTGCACAGGTACACACACACACACACACACACACAGACACAGAGCGCCCGAGATGTGCATAGACCTGCCGGTTCCACAGCCAACTGCCCACAAGCCATATTCATAATATTCTCCCTCATACCATAACTGTCAATAGGCTAATGTGATAAACAAACCTGAAAACATTAGTTCACAGACATATGATGTCTATATGTGACTAGGTGTGTGTTATGTCTATATGTGACTAGGTGTGTGTTATGTCTATATGTGACTAGGTGTGTGATATGTCTATAAGTGACTAGGTGTGTGATATGTCTATATGTGACTAGGTGTGTGTTATGTCTATATGTGACTAGGTGTGTGATATGTCTATATGTGACTAGGTGTGTGTTATGTCTATATGTGACTAGGTGTGTGATATGTCTATATGTGACTAGGTGTGTGTTATGTCTATAAGTGACTAGGTGTGTGATATGTCTATATGTGACTAGGTGTGTGATATGTCTATATGTGACTAGGTGTGTGTGTGTGTGTTGATATGTCTTTATGAGGTGTGCACGTGTATTGCATGTGTATGTATTTAACATACACTTAATAACTCCTCTGCTGTGAACTCATACACTTTATTGACATCCTGAGTCACGTCCCAGCCTCCTGAGGCGAATGTTAAGTGGAAAACCCAATTAAATGTTTTCCTTGGTCTCCTGGGCTCTGCATGTGACACAGCTGTGATTAGCTGCTTATCAATAACAGCTTCAGACCCACCCAACTCATAAGCTCATGATTATGTTACCTGTGTGCCCTGGAAAACAGTGTCAGCTAATTAACAAAGGCAATTAAGATGTTGTAATTAGCAGACTTGTTAAATCATTGCTCAGCTCAGGTTAGATTCATAGCCTGTTGCTCTTCATGTAAACTCAAAAATAAGTTTTTCCTCCAGGTCAAGAGCCAGCAGAACACTTTCAACCTCCTTAGTTAAATAACAATAGTCAGAGGTCTACAAACCATCCATACATCTGTGAGTTGTGTTGGTATGGTGTGTGTGTGTGTGTGTATTTGTGGTGTGTGTATTATGTTGTGTGCATGGACCTCAAAACTTATTTTCTGAAAGGGGGTGCTGGAAATATTAAACTGTGTTGCCTAAGTGGTGGGCATTGTACTTTTAATGTGTAATCGTGGGTGGGAGGTGGAACATGCCCACAGCATGTTTGAAAGCAGTCGGTAGGCCTAGTCAGTAATTTCACTGACTGATTGTGTGGTAAGCCTAGTAAGATTATTAGCTTTTATTGGCTCATCTTGATTGGCCCTTCATTGCTTTGCTTTGTAGGCTCCTCTGCGTCAGTAAGGCGATCGTGAATTATTAATTAAATAATTAGTTATTGATTCATTAATTGATGTCCACTAGCTCGCAGTCAGATTTTGTCGTTGTTTCTGTTTAGTAGGCTAAGCATTCCTTGTCTGTCTTGTACTATGCTACTCAACAGTATGCCTATCGCCTACTAGGTATGTGCTATATCCGTCTACGTGTGGGGATTGTGGGTACTTGCTGCCATGGCCATTAAACTTCTCTTCACAATGTCACAAATATTTAACAACAGTTTGTCGCCTACTTTTAGCATGATAAATGTACGTTACGTTACCTCTCGCCGTCGTACAACTTCCTACGTTTCGTGGTGTTGGACATCGCTATTTCAGACAGCAGTGTACATTTGCTATTAATCTTCCGGAAAGTCAAAAGGTTCTATGAAATAGCCCACGTGCATTAGGTCCTTGTCTGGGGTGCACGGAGACAGCCTCATTAAAACAATCACACATGCTATGAAAGCTCTGTATGTTACAAGAACACAGGGCATATGGTCCCAGGGTGGGACAGTTACCCATGAGTGTTTCCCCGGCAACAGCTCCATGTGGGGGCAACCTGACTGGCCCTGGGGGGCTCATCCTGTCCCCAGAGTACCCAGAGCCTTATCCACACGGGCGGGAGTGTGACTGGACGCTCAGTGTCACACCAGACTACGTCATCGCTCTGACCTTCAACCAGTAAGACCCTATAAACACGTCTGCCTGTCTGTCTGCCTGCATGTCTGTCTGTCTGCCTGTCTGTCTGGATGTCTGGATGTCTGTCTGTCAGTATACAGCATATCTGTAAATACATCAAATTACACTATCTATATATATCTATCTACTATTCCATATTTAAATCTTCTCTTTGAATCCCTCTCCCTCTCCCTCTCTCTCTCTTCCCCCTCTCTTTCTCTCTCTCTCTCACCCCCCTTCTCTCTCTCTCCTATAATGTCTTCTGTCCTTCAGTCTGCTAATATCTTTCTGTATGTATTCATAACAAGCTAGCAGTGAGTCTGTACTCATATGTAAATGTACTGGTACCCTGTTAGCATGGTGTCTACATCTGTCTTTACTCATATATGTACTTTATATATGCAGATGTATGTAAATGTACTGGTACCCTGTTAGCATGGTGTCTACATCTCAGGTTCAGTCTGGAGCCCAGCTATGATTTCCTGCACATCTATGACGGCCCAGACTCCCTCAGTCCGCTGCTGGGAAGCTTCTACGGAAGTGACGTTCCTGATCGGATCGAGAGCAGCTCCAACACACTCTTCCTGGCGTTCCGGAGCGATGCGTCGCTCAGCAGCAGTGGCTTTGTACTTCAATACACAGGTGTGTTATATACATATATATATATATGTTATATGTTATAACCTACCTAACAGACCACAGTGTAGCCTACCTAGCTAACACAGCCTCAGCTTGAGACACACAGCCCAGTGCTCAAAGATTTGGCCTCCAACCGGATCTGATTGGAGGATCACCACACACCTCCAGCGCAGGCAGGAGCAGGCACAGTCCAGCTTTGACAGACATTCCTGTTGTCGCCAGGGAGACAGAGATTAGAGCGGGAGCGTCAACTATCTGGCACTGTTCTGTCACCGCAGAGTGTAAACAGAGATCTGATGAGTCTTGTTCCCCACAGATAACAAGTTAAAGGCTTTTGATACGCGTGCTTTTCCCTGACAACATAAAAAACTGATTCACTTCACTGCGCTCAGAGGAGTGTGTTAGTTGTTTTTAAAGGTGTGTGTGTGTGAGAGAGAGAGAGAGAGAGAGAGAGAGAGAGAGAGAGAGAGAGAGAGAGAGAGAGCTGTCTCTCTACATTCCTCACCTGCAGATGAAGCCAGAGGCATTCTGCAACCTCAGGGTTCAAAAGGTGTTTGTAAGACAGTGACGCTTTGTACAGTCAACGGTTTGTATCGGAGCAATGTGGCTCTTCATCAGTTACATGGCTGTCTGTCTGTCTGTCTGTCTGTCTGTCTGCCTGTCTGTCTGTCTGTCTGCCTGCCTGCCTGCCTGCCTGCCTGCCTGTCTGCCTGTCTGTCTGTCTGTCTGCTTGTCTGCCTGCCTGCCTGCCTGTCTGCCTGCCTGTCTGTCTGTCTGCCTGTCTGCCTGTCTGTCTGTCTGCCTGCCTGTCTGCCTGCCTGTCTGTCTGTCTGTCTGTCTGTCTGTCTGCTTGTCTGTCTGTCTGTCTGCCTGCCTGTCTGCCTGTCTGTCTGTCTGTCTGTCTGCTTGTCTGTCTGCTTGTCTGCCTGCCTGCCTGCCTGTCTGCCTGCCTGCCTGCCTGTCTGTCTGTCTGCCTGTCTGTCTGTGTGGGGAATATATGTATTGCCTCACATGTGTTGGTTGTCTGTGAGAAAGAGTTCTATTGTCTCACTACTACTGTTCATTATAAATATCATTATTGTATTTGTGGGGATTTGGTGAAGCCAGAGTAGACCCTGGGCAAGACATCCTCTTCCTTATCAGTTCCTTATCCTCTTGTTTATCAGCAGATATCCTCATACTCAGATATCATGATGACTTTTGATGATATTTCATTGGTGAAACCATGAGTGGGATGGTTTATCATGTTAATTGACATGATGAAGATGTGTTACATTTTACAGTGAGCTAGCCGCTGGCAGCCAAAGTGGCACAGGTACTGGCTGGACTCCCTGGGCCCCGGTGTGGCTGCGCTGAGCCACGCCATACCTGTTTATAGAGTAGCCTGCCTGCTAAACTGCCTGCTAGTCTGCTAGCTTGCCTGCTAGCCTGCCTGCTAGTCTGCCTGCTAGCCTGCTAGCTTGCCTGCTAGCAACATGATTCCCAGGAGTGACTTCCTGTTTCCTGTGCGGCAGAGAACCCTCGGGAGTCGTGCTTCGACCCGGGGCAGGTGAGGAACGGGAGCCGCTCAGGAGCGGACCTGAAGCTGAGCTCCTCCATCACCTTCCAGTGTGACCCTGGTTACAGCCTGGAGGGAGACCCCACCCTCACCTGCCTGCTGGGGGGAGATAACAAGCCTACCTGGAATAAACATGCACCTGTTTGTATAGGTGGGTCTAACACACACACATACACACACACACACGCTTGAATAGGTGGGCTATCTACCACACACACACACACATTTGTATAGGTGGGCTATCTAACACACACACACGCTTGTATAGGTGGGTCTAACACACACACACACATTTGTATAGGTGGGCTATCTAACACACACACACACGTTTGTATAGGTCGGCTATCTAACACACACACACACACGTTTGTATAGGTAAGCTATCTAACACACACACACATTTGTGTAGATGGGCTATCTAACACACACACACATGTTTGTGTAGGTGGGTTATCTAACACACACACACGTTTGTATAAGTTGGCTATCTAACAAAACACACACAAACACAGACCTGTTATACATTTATACTGTATGTATATATATTTATATAAATGTATATGTATTCTCAGCTCCATGTGGAGGTCAATATTCTGGGCTGGAGGGCGTGGTATTGTCTCCTGGTTACCCTGGGAACTACAGCAGTGCTCGGACATGCCTGTATTCTGTTACAGTACCACGGGACTATGGTAAGGGTTATTAATAGTAATATTGGTTTAATAAATAGTAATATATAGTTATTAAAGGTAATATAAAGTTTTTAATGGTAATATAGGGTTAATAAATAGTAAGAAGTTTATTTATGGAAATATAGGATTATTAATGGTACTATAAGGTTAATAAATGGTAAGATAGGGTTATTAATGGTAATATACGGTTAATAAATAATAAAATATGGTTAATAAATGGTAAGATAGGGTTATTAATGGTAAGATAGGGTTATTATATGTTAATTTACGGTTATTATTGGTAAAATACCGTTATTATATGATAGTATAGGGTTTTTATATGTTAAGATAGGGTTATTAATGGTAATATAGGGTTATTAATGGTAATATAAGGTTATTAATGGTAATATATGGTTAATACATTATAATATAGGGTTATTAATGGTGAGATAGGGTTATTATTCGTAATATATGGTTATTAATGGTAAGATATGGTTATTAATAGTAATATAGGGTTTTTAATAATAATATCGTTTTTAATGGTAATATAGGGTTATTAATAATAATATAGTTATTAATTGTAATATAGAGTTAATAATGGTAATATAAGGTTAGTAATTGTAATATAGGGTTATTAATAATAATATAGGGTTATGAATAGTAATATAGGGTTATTAATAGTAATATAGGGTTATTAATGGTAATATAGGGTTATTAATGGTAATATAGGGTTAATACATGTTAAGATAGGTTTAGCCTATAATAAGAGACACAGGTAGGTAGACACACAGACAAATAGACAGACATACTAAAATAGTTGTAAAATCTAATATTCTAACCCTAATACTCACTATTCATAATACTACTCTCTGCGTGTGTGTGTGTGTGTATGTGTGCGTGTGTGTGTGCATGCATGTGTGTGTGTATGTATGTGTGTGTGTGTGTGTGCAGTGGTCTTCAGCCAGTTTGCGTTCTTCCAGACGGCCCTGAATGACGTGGTGGAGGTCTATGATGGAGATACACACTCTAGAGTCCTCAGCTCTTTGTCTGGCACTCACACAGGTGCACACACACACACTATTGTTAGTCCTGTATAAGCACACACACACTATTGTTAGTCCTGTATAAACACACACACACTATTTTTAGTCCTGTATAAACACACAAACACACCCGATTGTTAGTCCTGTATAAACACACACCCTATTGTTAGTCCTGTATAAACACAAACACATTATTGCTAGTCCTGTATAAACACCCACACACCCTACTGTTGCGGCTGTCATGTTTATGACAAACACTTGGAGATATTTCTGAGCTATTAGAGCATCGGTGGCATATGTAAAAGACTTAGACAAAGATTCATGAAATCAAGCAGACTTATCTAAATGCTAATTTTTAAATTGATTTCTAATCCCTGCAGAGCTCCGTGATTGGTGTTTAAGGCCCAGTGAGAACGTCGATGTTAAACTTTAATTTGACGTCTGAAGGTCGATGGAATTCATTTGACCTGGAACTCTTTTAAAACACGATTTAACACATGCTTGTTTAAACCTTGCTGCCCCTAGCCCTCTTGAGCAATCACCGTCCACATACTTCTAATATATAAATCAATTAGCTTTTTTAACTAATTCAATCTCAAAATGTAGAGAGTGTGTATGTGTGATCATGTGTTTGCGTGGGCGAGCGTTCCCAAAGCAGATCATGAAACACTGTTGTCATGGTGATAACACAAGCCCTCCTCTAATAAACTGCCCAGCATGCACCAGAGTTCTGCAGCGGTTAAGGCGTGCACACAAACACACACGCACACAAACACACACACACACAAAAACACACACAAAAACACACACACACACACACACACACACACACACACACACACACACACACACACACACAATGCTGCCTCCATAGTAACACTTCTGCATTTAATTTGTCCTATTTACACTGAAGACATGATGAAGTTATCAGTAACTGTTTTCTCTTGCAGGCGAGTCGTTGCCACTAGCAACCTCCAACCAGATCCTGATTCGCTTTACGTCTAAAGGACAGACTAGTTCCAGGGGGTTCCACCTAGTCTACCAGGGTGAGACACATGCACACACACACGTGCACAGACAGAATCTTTAATGGTAGGATCAAAAAACACAACTTGTTTGTCTTTCCCGATGGTCACCGTGTCACATTAGAACATTGTGCTATAAGATCTGGACGTCTTGGCCGGGAGACCAGCAGCACTACATGTATGCCACTGACCAATCACCATGTTCTGACCTTCATGTGTCATCAGGAAGGAAGGGTCATGTGCTGTTGGTCATGACCTGTCACCACGTTAAATGCCTCCAATATGTCTCGACAACATTGACCTTTTTGACTGTTATTGTAGCCTTCTTCTTTGGGAAACTTCAAAAAGGACAAACGAACGTCAAAAAGAAAACTAACCTTTCCTCTGTTAACTTGTTCCATGTCGTAGTTCTACCTGACAACAGCACTTCTAACCCTAGGGAACCACCACCTTATCGTGGTGGGAAGGTTTGTGTGTCCCTCTGCCCTGAGAGCTATGTTGTCTGGAGCCTTATGCGCCTGGTAGGGTCTCCCAAAGCAAAATGGTCTCAGGTGAGTGGGCAGACTAAGAATGGAAAAGATAAAGACCCTTCATGGAAGAAGATCAAAGAGGAGAGGTTACCCTGCCCAGAAGAAGCCCAGGGCCCCCGTCTAAAGCCAGGCCCATAGGAAGGGCTCATTGGTGGACGCCTGGTGGCTGTGGTTGCCACGGAGCCCAGCTGGGCACAGCCCAAACAAGCAACATGGCACCATCCTCCTCTCCGTCCTATGGGCCCACTACTCGTGGGAGGAACCGTGAGGGTCGGGTGTGCTGCGACATGGGTGGCAGTGAAGGTCAGGGTTCTCAACGGACCAGACCGGGGCGGCAGAGTTCGGCTCTGGTGACGTGGAATGCTGTGGGAGAAGAAGCCGGAACTTGTGCGGGAGGTGGAGTGCTACCATTTAGCACAGTCTTGGTTCTGGAACCATACTCCTGGATAAGGGATGGACTTTATTCTACTCTAAATTTGCCCAGGGTGAGAGGCACTGAGGTAGTCAAACAACTCTGCAGTGGAAAAGCCCTGGGGATTGATGAGATCCGTCCAGAAATGCTGAATGCTCTGAGTGTGGAGGGGATGTTTTGGATGACACGCCTCTGCGTGTGAGGGTTGCGTGGAAGTCTTGAACAGTGCCCAAGGAGTGGCAGACCAGTGGTGGTTTTCCTGTTCAAAAAGATCAAAACTTCTCAACCTCCCTGGTAACATCTACTCCAAAGTACTGGAGAGGAGGCTTCAGCAGATTTTTGAACCTCAGATTGAAAAACAACAATGCGGATTCCGTCCTGGTCGTGAAACAACGGACCAGCTCTTAATTCTCGCAAGAATCCTGGAGGGGGCCTGGGAGTATGCCCTTCCGGTCTACATGTGTTTTGTGGATCTGGAAAAGGCCGGGTCCCCCGGGAGATACTGTGGGAGGTGCTGCAGGAGTATGGGGTGAGGGGGTCCCTTTTAAGGGCAATCCAATCCCTGTATGCCCAAAGCGTGAGCTGTGTACGGAGCTGTGTAGGGATTATATCACACTACACAGTAAAGTTACCGTTCATCACTCCTGACATGCCTCCCTAGTCTCGATGCTGGAAATCGGGTCAAAATAGAGCTGAATGTGTGATGTGTGCAGTGTGAATGTTTTGTATTGTGAATGTGTGCAGTGTGAACCAGCATAACCAGTATAACCAACATAATGCCCCCCAGCTGTTCCCAGGACCAGTGCGTCCCAGTGCACGTCAGTCCCAGAGCCGAGGAACGGCCGCAGGATGGGCAACAGCTTCTCCGTGGGCTCAGTGGTTCGCTTTGAGTGCAGCGCTGGCTACAGCCTGGAGGGGGCGCACGCTATCCAGTGTCTGACTGTCCCCAACGCCCTGGCCCAGTGGAACGCCTCCACGCCCAGCTGCACCGGTGTGTGTGTGTGTGTGGCTAACATCTATCTGATTAGAGCAGCTAGACACTATTTAAATATGTGTTTCTGTCGTACATGCTCCCCCTCTCTCTCCCTCTCTAGTTCCATGTGGGGGGAATCTCACCCAGAGGACTGGCACCATTCTCTCTCCAGGGTTTCCAGATCCTTATCTCAACAGTCTCAACTGTGTCTGGAAAATCACCGTTCCAGAAGGATCTGGGATCCAGGTGGGAATAAAAACACAAACCAGTAGTTATCATAAAAGACACACCAACCAGTTTTCATATAAAACACACCACACCAACCAAACACTCATATAAACAGGGATTTTTGGTTATATTTTAAATACTATATATATTGTTATTTACTATCTATCTAAAGTATAGGATAGGATTGTATATAATATAGTGTAAGTATAGCTATGTACTGTATATACAGTAGCTAGTACTATTGTATTGGTCTACATACTATTGTATTTGTCTACATTCATCCCATGAGAGGGCTGGGAAATGTATTGTCACCAGCTCTGCTGTAAATATAAAACAGACATTTTTAAGTTAGCTGTTGGAATGAATTGTTCAGCAGTTAGCAATAGCTGTTAGCCTCAGCCCATAGCTTTACATAAAGCTACTAACGCTAGGTTATTAGCTTCAGCCCATAGCTTTAGCTACAAACGCTAGGTTATTAGCTTCAGCCCATAGCTTTAGCTACTAACCCTAGGTTATTAGCTTCAGCCCATTGCTTTAGCTACAAATGCTACACCATATGCTTCCATGTGCCATATATTCCATATATAAGACACCATACTTGATGTATTATCAGTTCAATACAGTAAGCATTATAGGTTGGTGCATAGTGTCGAGAGACCTGCCATTGTGTCCAAGCAGCCCACCTATTGGTGTGGGGGGGGGGGGGGGGGGGGGGGGGGGGGGGGGGGGGGGGGGGGGGGGGGGGGGGGGGG
>JAODLL010042822.1:4069-20653 GCA_026546735.1 Forbesichthys agassizii | reverse complement strand
ATATATATCTCTATTACACACAAAGCAGTAAACAATATTGCATTTATCTAGTGTGGATACAGAACAACAATAATGAATAACAATAGTGTCTGGACAAGAGAAAGGGATAGTTGGACCAGGAAGAGGACCAGGGAGAGGGATAGTTGGGCTGGAACAACGGAGAAGGAGATTGGGCAAGATGAGTAAGAATGCTTGGTGGTGTTACAAGGAGAGCATACAGTCATAATGAAGATTGTTAGCCTGGTTACCAGACACAATATTCACTGTGAATATGGCCACGTTCCGTTGGGAAGTGTTCAGTCGTTGTCTCCTACAGGGCGTAGACCTCTGCTTACAGTCATTTTGAAATTATTTGACAGCCTTAACCAGTCGGTGTTGCTACAACTGTTTTGGTCACCTCATCTAGCTCTACCTCCATTTAGAACTATCTCACTAACCCACTGAATGGTCCGCCAGCAGGGTGGCTGTGAAAATGCTATATTGTAATCTCAGCTAAATAAATTGAGCTGAGAGCAATAGTGGGGTGTAGCCAGGCTAGAAGATTCTGTAGATTACTGTAGAACAGAACTGTGCATTTTTGTTTTTCTTTTGTCTCACTAAAAGTGGTATTTGACAGTGGCATTTTGAAATAAAAGCCACGTAGGTTGTATTATTTGTTGATCACTGGCTGCAATTTCATGTTGCTAAAAAAGCTTTTTATTCTGCAAATCTGTTTATTTTCTTATTCTACATTTTACAGTACAAACTTTATAAAGTATAAACTTTCTACTGTAAAATGTAGAAAAATAAATTAGACAGAATAAAGCATAGGTGACTCATTCACATAGTTTGTTTTAAAAATGCACACATTAAGTAAAACAAAAAAACACAAGCCAAAAACGTAGTGTGGTTTACATTAAAAGGAAACTGATTTTTTAAAATGTATAAAAATACAAATTCACATTGTCTATACAGTAGGTAGATCTGAAACATGGAAAGTAGTGCAGTTGTTGTAATGCCATCAGCTTTTAGTATTTATGGAGTAATTGTGCTATGCTTGACTGTGTATATATATCTTGGAAAGAAAACGGGTGCTAGTGTTTTGACAGAATGATGTAGTTTTGAAAGAGTTAGTTATGTAGATGTTTTGCATTTTGAAATGTAGAATATTTTTTAAATTAACTATTTAGTATTTGGCTAATTGTTTGAGGTAGGTGTGTTGCTGAGTTTTGGAAAAGTATCTTCAGGTAAGCAGTTGTTGATTTAAAAAAAACATGTGAATTCAAATTTCTTAGGTAAAGTTGACATTTTAAGATGTAATGTATGTTAAAATAGCATCTAGGCCCTGTATGGGTACATTATGTTTTTAGTTGAGCATATAACCTGACAGCTTGAAGTTTGCACTTTACTGTACATTCGTCATTGACATACTATACAAGAACTGTCAAATGATGAATAATTAAGGATTACAATTGAGATGAGTTGATACATTTGGAATATGCTAGTAGATATATTGAAGCTAGCCAGCCAAGCACACTTGCTAGACCAGCATAGTGTGTAATAATGCTATTTTTACTGTGCAAAAACTGCAAAAAAGTTATTTAACCGTAACAAATATAATACAGACAGCATTGAAGGTTGCACTAAAAATGCAAGCCTACCTGTGACACTGCCACTTCATAATAATATGTAATTAATCTTTGTAACAGTTGTTTTGCACCTGTTGAAAGATAAAAGCCTTGTTTCCCACTATTTTAAACTATAAATCTGATGTTATTATGCATTGCATTTCTCTTGCCTAACCTGTGAGTCATTTCCTGTCAATATACATGTATTTGCGTTTAGAAATAGAATGGTAATTACCTAGCTCTGTGTGTCTGTCTGTATGTCTTTCTGTGCATGCGTGTGTGTGTCAAATAAAGTTTTGACAAAGTTGCAGACCTCCCACTACTCTATTAAGATGTTTAAGTTTGTGCTTTTCTAGGTCAAATCGTCTACATATGTGTGTGTGAGTATTTGTGGGCCATGTCTTCAGCAGTAAGGTGTAGGTCTCAAAGGAACTCTGACAGGGCTGTGAATAGCTTTAGGACATTTCACTGACTACCTCTACTGCTGTATGAGTTTTAATGTACTTCATATCTTCAAAAGGCCAGTCAAGAAGAACACACTGTTTCACACAATACTTACACTCTAATTCACAGTGCATCAAGTACACCAGCATAGTTTAGTAGATTAAAAGGCATGCAAATGCTGATTTAACATGCAGTGCCTTTGGAATGTCATGAGTTTATATGAAAGTATAGTTGTTGGAAGAATTAGTAGTTTAAAATCATTGTATATGTTTGGTATTGGCGATTCATCCTGGAAAGAAATACTGGCAAAAAATGGAAATTAGATAATAACATTTTTTTTTTTTGACCAGCATGCAATATTGTGTAAGCAGTGAAACGTCAGTGGTCGTAAAGGTATAGTCAGCTATTGCAATCTAAATGTACGCTAATACCCTTTATTTGTCAAATTAAACAAAAATATCTTTGCCTTTTCGCTAGCTTACAGTTCTCTGTGCATGTTGAAAAAATAATCAGATTCTTCCACAAATCCCTGGCTCCGTAAATAGTAACATAAACAAAGGGGCGAACACCGCTCGTATGTACAAAGCCGTAGCACTACGCTTTGCTTCACAATGCATTTAGATGTTTGGATTTGAGCTCGAAATTAGCAACAATGACTGACCCTGCCTTTATTATAATGACACACGTGAGCATTACATTTCCAGTAACCTTCTGTTGTGCATCACCCTTGATATTTTGCTGCCCCCATTGATTAAACATCAGGGGTTTGCCCGGGCTGCCGTTACTCTGTTCTATGGCAAATAAGTGTCAGAAGGGGTCAAGTCGATATGAGACATTTTTTGACAGTTTAGCTAGTTAAGAGTGATTGAAGCCCTCAGCCCGCTCAGCTGTTGAATTGAGATGGGGGAAAACAAGTGATGTGAACCTGATTGGAAGCTGCCTGCTGGCATCGGAGTACAAGAATGGTGATTAAAAACACATTATGGCAAAGACAACATCTGGTGGAGCGTTGAAGGCATTAGCATGGTTAGCTGAGCAGTAGCATAGTGCCACATTAGCCAGGCTCGACAGGCACAGAAGATGACAGTGTTTAAACTGCACTTCAAATCCTAAAAATGAAAAACTGATTTTAGTTGAAGAGCCACAGAGGCACATTAACTTCACATTTGCTCTCAAAGATGGTGCCAAATGATCAGCAAAGCCATTCTTCTCATTGCATACAATGGCTGAAAATCTACTGAGCAAGCCATTTTCTGTATTGCTTCTATAATGCCAATCTCCATAGAAACACTAATATTCAGACTTTTATAAAAGTCAAGATATTAGAATTACGATGCTTTTATCCAAAGTGGCTTACAATGAATACGACATATATTAATGAGGGTAAGGGTTAGCCATCATGTTCAGTAATGCTTATAGGCACAGTAGGACCAAGAAAGAAGCTTAAGTTCTTGACCTGTCTGCAGGAGGAACTCCCAGACCACTTGACCAGTCTTTAACTTGTCCGTATATATATGCCTGTAATTAGGCAAGTAAGTGGCAATTAATCCAGACTACCGTGACAACCTGTTAGCATGTAACATAATTACTGTAATTCAATCGTATCAGATTAGTTTGATGGCACAGCAGTCAAATATATTGATGGGTTTCAGTTGGTTCATTCTGGGGCAATGTTAAAGTGAGAAAGGTGTAAGCTTGTATCCTTGTAACTGATACGCTGTACTGTGCCAAAACAAAAGAGAAATACTATTATTATTTTCTATCAGTATAGCCTCTGAGTGATAATGCTTATATAGTAGGCCTACTTTTAACATTTGCAATATTCTGTTATTAAGTCCATATATCTGGCAAAACAACATTTGTATGGCCTGTGGTATTTTCCTTTTTTATTCTGAAGGTTACGTCTTTGACATTTTTGGCCAGCATTGGTTATAATGTCATAGGCTGATGAATGCTGAGAATGTAGCATTTTTCATCAAGAGCAATACACAAGGAAATAATGAAAACAGTGCCTGTTATTTTACAGTAGGTGCCATCATCCTAAAACAGAAAAACAGACAATCAAATTGCTTTCTAAGACAGCCTGTTTCTTAGGGTTGATTATTCTTTTAAACAGAAATAGACTTTTTTATATAAGGGTACTACTCATTTCTTTTGGTGCAATATATATATTAACACTGTTAAACTAAATATTGATAAATAAATAAAGATATTTATCATAGAGAGAGAATTCTAACTAAGCTCCTGTGGAGAAATGTGTGCTGATATCAAGCCAGCTGGGAACATCAGAAGCTTTTCTGAAGCTTCGATCCATAACTACAAACAGACAAATATATACAGATAAATTACATGTAAAGGCAAATATGATTTAATCACCATACTTGTTTATTCAGTGGATGTGGCAGGGGTGTGTGGAGACACACGTATACGACACACACGAACACATACACACATACTGTACAGGGACTCAACTCAAAGTTGTAATAAAGAAATATGTTCTTTCCAAAATTACCATAATTGTATTAATTTATTTATAAAGTTTGATGGCTCATCTAATATACAGTACAGTATGTCACTAGGGGCTATATGCATTTATCTTCTGACTACAGTAAATAACTCAGAGTAATGTCTATAAATGTCATTGGAGTGCCAAGTGGTAACGATGTATTGTTTTTGAAAACCTTATTTAATTCAAGCAAGACTGGGGATGTTCAGTTCAGTCAAAATCAATTTCAAGGTGATTTAGTTACAGCAGCTGGCCTTGCAATAGACACACCAAATACCTGTGTACATTTGAAACATTAAGCACTGCCTGCTTGTAAGCTCTACTGTGTGTAACATATTTGTAACAAACTTATGCAATTCAATTATATTGCTTGTTAATAAAGAATGAATAGTTCATGAAAGTGTGTTTTTGAAAAAAGGTTTTATTTATATAAACTAGGCAAGGTTTCTGTATGGTTGTTCTATTTTGAGAGTCAATGCATTTGTTTACATTCTAGCATAAACCGTTTTAGTTCAGCATTGATGCAATACAAATGTGCTAACATATTGCATATATTTGGATTATATAAATGATTATGGATTTAGTTGATGTTCTTTTCAACACAAGCACTATACCGTGTGTATGGTGTGTAGGCAGTAGCCACACAGTTGTTGGATATAAATCCAAACACACTAAAGAATAAATACAATTAAAAAAAAGCATTGAAATAACACACTGAACACAAAATAGAGGCTTTCTCTTGCCGAGAAAATACATTGCATTCATGAAAGTGCACATGCCGGTGCGTACGCACACGCGCGCACACACTGCACGTCCATATTCATCAATGAAACACACACAAAGCCATGTGCACAGACACACACGTGATCTGAGACCTAGCCTTAGCTTTGTGTTATTTGCTAATTAGTCTGAAAACACAGCACTTTGCATGGCTGCGAGTGTGTGTATTTGTGACATACACACAAAGTACACACATGATCTCAAGGAACAGACATAGGCAGGGACAGAGATAAAATCCCCATCTGTGCTGGCTAATAATTGCTGTATTCTTAAAATACAGCAATTTGCTGTATTCTTAAAATACAGCAATTTGGGAAACCTGATTTTAAAATAAGCAAGGATAACTACATAATCAATAAATATAATAACACCAGGTTGCTGTATCTGTTCATCTGATTGAGACAACCCCAGTGGACCTGTTCCACGAGATGCATGACCCTGTGTGACCTCTAACATCTTCCCTAAGGAAGCTGGGATGCTAATCTATTGACAAAGCAGAGAGACACAATAAACACACACGTGTTAGCTGACGTCGCTACAAAACGTAGAAGCCAATGTCAGCCCTGCTGTGTGTGTGTGTGTGTGACGTACAGTAGAAAGTGCTTCCCTCTGCTTCAAATATTGATATTGATTTTTCCGCCTTCCGCTTTCTCATTCAGGCAGTACCGCATCACTGACTTTGTCACACATTACGTGTGTGTGTGTGTGTGTGTGTGTGTGTGTGTGTGTGTGTGTGTGTGTGTGTGTGTGTGTGGGTGTGTGTGTGTGTGTGCGAGAGAGAGATAATGGATGTGTAAAGGACTGTGTGTGTGCTGATGGAATACATTACTGAATGAGCGTGTGTGTGTGTGTGTGTGTGTGTGTGCGCATGCGCACCTGACAGAGACGTATACAGTATCTGTACAATAAAGAAGGTGCACCGCGCGTGTGTGTGTGTGTGTGTGTGTGAGAGAGAGAGTGCAGATATTGTTTGTGTGCAACCCCGTGTTTACAGTGGGTGGGCTGTGTGTGTGTTTGAGTCTTTCACAAGACCCGTGTTTGTAATATTTTACGGTTTAGATTGCCTGTTTATGGAGAACGTGTCATAAATCACCCAGAACATAACCAAACACAAGAGTATTTATCAACAAGGGAAATATGTCTCAAGCGCAGCATTCAGCCACATTTCCAGCGGTAAAGACATGTTGTAATATGGTTAGAGAAATCTTTACATCCCAGCTGTCATGGGGACTGCCCAAAGCTTTTGGTTTGGTCATTTGTTAAAGTTTTGATGTCGGCTGTGTTTTAGGAATTAATGTATTTGTTTATGCATGTTGCTCCAAGTAATAAGGTAACTGAGTTTAGTTTTGTAATTTCAGTAAGCACTATCAAAATGTGTTTAATGTGTATATTACAAAGCAATTTGAGCCTTCATTTGGTTCTAAAATGGCTACAAAATTGCGTATAATGTCAGTAAACACTGCAATATGTTGAAAAAAAATCCCCAAAACAAGCCATAGGACACAAACTCACTCTCCTTGACTTGTCTGTCTGTGACAGAGGCAGAGGCAGTGGACGCCCTTTTCTTGTTCTACCAATTTGGCCAGTGTAGAGAATGTGATTCCATGTGTTGCCCTGCTAGAAGACACACATCAACGATAATTGATGTGCCCTATTTGGCATCCATAATTTAACACTTCTGTGGTGTGCAGGACTTGATTGGAAGAACATATTGTAATATAAATAAACATGTAAATCACTCAGTCATAGTTTTGCTTTGGCAACAACACTTCTTTGACATCTTGCAGACAAGCACTGTCCGTGAATGGCACATACCCCAAAAACAAACCACGACAACTGCCTTATTAAAAGAGCAGGTGTAATTTAAAATAACCACATCCAATAGTTTAAGGCTTAACTTCTCTGCACAAAATACAGTTTTCTATATTTGGACACAGAGCAAACATAACAGATTGTCTTCCAACCAAAGTGTCTCATGTGGGAAGGCAAATATGACAAGTCAGCCAAAGGTGAATTGTTCTACTGCCAAAGGAGCTTTTCAGCTTACGAGGTCTCAGGGAAGCCAGCTACGGTTCACGGAGGAAGAACCCAAGAGATAAAGACTCACACAGCTTGTATGAATTCGTATGCCTCTTGTTTAATTTTTACTGACGGTATATGTGGAGTAATTGTCGTGCATGGAATTCCTAGGAAAAGCAGAATGCACTCAACATTTACTATTTCGTAAAAAAATGCATAGGACATAATACAACAATACTGTGCTGTAGTCAAATAATGTGTGCATGCTGTAAGAAAACGCTCATGCTATTTTAACTTGACTGAACTAGATCTGTTGGATCAGGAAACAGGAATGTTCAGCTTCAACACAAGGGCACATAACAGTTGTGACACATATTCCATCTTCTCAGTCCCTGGGAGGTCTCTCTGGGGAGTCAAGCCGGGTGCTGCTCGGGGGAAGGCGGGGGAGGGGGGGGGGGGGAGAGAGGCCAAGGGGAAGACATGACGGACAGGTGTACGACGGCCAGACGTCATGCGTGCACAGAGCCGGAAGGGAGGAAGGGGTGAGGACGGTGGGATGGCAAGGTGCACCCACCCTCCCTGGCTGCCTTCTCCCATTCTTGCTGTCTAATCCGACAAAAGCTGCCATGAAATCAGCTCCCCCGCTCATTTGCCTCCTGCCCCGGGTGTAGAACCACAGCGGAGAGAATGGCAGGGGGGGAACGGCGAGATAATCTGCCCCGCGGTCCGCAAGGTCGGGGCTTGGGACTTTTATCGCTCACCGCGAAGGAGGTGGGGGAGATGGGTGCGGGTGATGGAATGTGTCGCTTTCTCTCGATGTGTAATTGTGATACGGAGCGCCTCGTCTCGCAGTCGCTGCCTGTTTGCTTTCTCTCCAGGCAAAGGTTTTTGTTGCCGCTAATGCGTTTCCACGTTCTCCTCACAAGTGTTTGCCAATGTTTCCTGACAGGCTGGATATTTCAGTTTAAAGAACGTTTAACATTCTCAGCCATAGTCTGCTTCGTTTGTACAGCCCCCTGGATGAATTGTGTAACGGGCTCATTTCCGCTTTTCCTCTCTTTCACACATTTGGTTCGTACTACACCATCTTCCCTCTCGCTGTAGGCCACCCCTGCTCCTTAACGAAGCTGCTAACGCTGCCAGCTCATTCACTCAGACAGCCGAGAGGCTGTAGATAGTGACTGCAGCAGTGTGCTTATGTTTGTCATTTTCACTTCAGCGATATGCATTTAGAAACAATAATTTAGAAATTCATGAATTGTGATGGTTTCACAAAGTTTTGCTGGTTTTGTTTGTAGTAGTTTGTGCATATTTTGGAATTGTTTTGGCCAAATCGTTGGCCATGTAGGAAATGTACATGCCGAATCTTTATTCTGCCTGTACATATGATGACTGCCATGGAGGCAGATGGTAGCGTTCATGCAAGGTTATGTTTTATGAATGCAGCTGCAGTGATTGCGTTCCCGTTGACGGTAGTCAGCATGAGCAAACCCCAAGTGAAACGCAATGGGAGGCAGCTGCCTTTCATGTTACATCTCGGACACATTTGGTCATGTTTGTCCTTCACAGTTCTGTTGACGTGGAGAGTCAGGGGATTATACCAATAATGTACCAATAATATGTGATACCATACTGTAGCTAGCATGTGGATTTCAAGCAGGTTACAAAAAGACTTACTATGCGTCTGTTTTCACCTTCAGAAACAGGAACTAGTGCATTACCACCCTATTAACTCTATAGCACACTTTTCACATAATACTGCCAGCTGGTACAGTAACAGGTCATTTGACATATATCCAGACATGACGTGGCCCTTTTACAGTGAGCTTCATACAGTAGCATCTCCCATTGTAATTTTCTTTTCATGGAACAAGATGAGATTGAAATCAAAACCCGTGAGAAACAGCTCGGCTGTCCCTCACTTCATCACCGATCTACCCCCGTGTTTGTCTGGTGGAGCTGTTTTCCCCCGGTGAGACACGGAACTGTCACTTTGACCCAGAGAGACACTGTCGGGCGACAGTCGCTGCTCTGTGACTGACAGCGCAAGGCTGAACACAGCAGTGCTTGTTAGCTTGAACGTACTGTAACTACGTGCGAGTTACGTTATGTCCACCAGCCCATGTATCATATGGGCGCCTACATGCAATACTCTGTCATTGTAGGCATCATTCTGTCTTTATGTCTGTCTGTCTATCTGTGTGATTAGATACTGTCCTTCGTTCAGATTGACAGGTAACAGACATGCCTATCTCGATGCCCCCAGACTACTAGATACATTGATGTCTATTTATATGCCCAGGCCTTCCTGATCATTAGCTACATCACCGTGTATATAAAATATCCTCCGTTTTTTAAGTAATGTGTCCACTGATGATGTTGGTAGTTATTTGATCTCACTTCCATGCGGTCTGAGGGTTATGCACGCCTGCAGGCCTTCAGAAGCTAATTGACCTTGCAGCAGTGAATGTGTGTTGATCCCAGCATATTGTGAATTACGTGAGCCCAGTAGTGCACTGTGCATGTCATCCTGTAGCTAATTATTATCAGCCATCTGCCTAATGCATATACTCCGCCATAAGCCTCATGTGCTCTGGCCGGGGCCTTGCAGCACATTATTACTTCTTCTTCTTCTTTGGTATCACTGGACCGTTATTTCATCTGCCTACTGTCGTTTCACTGACATTGTTTTGTCAGACGCTGTCTCTTTTTTTTCTGCCACTTCACTTCACGTAAATTCTTCATGCTGTTTTACCGCCATCTGTTGATCGCTGGAACTTGAACCGCTTAACAATGTCAGTCCAATTTCTCTACTACTCTGGTTAATTACTCCCTTTACAAGTCACACATTTGCACAGGCATGGAAATATATCATGTGCACTCTCTCACACTCCCTCTCTCTCCTTCACACACACTCACACACACACAAACACATACAAACATATGCAAAAAAGTGTACACACGCAGACAATGCCAATCCAGGAGCACAATAGCCACCTAAGCAGGTGGATTTGAACATATGGCTGAAGCGACATGCAGCAGCAATATTGGTGAGCTATGACATCCATTATGCTGCATTTATGGAGCAGCTAAGCAGTCATTTCCATCCGAGTGCAGCTATTCTAGAGACTCAGAGGCAGGCGAGTCATGCCGCAAAAGAAACATATGGAGGGCAAAGGGAAAGCTGATGCAATTGTATTCATATGGTGCTTTAAAACACAAAGGCGGTTTGTGCCAAAGGGTCTCACACAACAGTCAAATGTGACGGCAATAACAAAATACAAGACGATGAATCAAAGTGAAAAGGTCAAATAGACTACAGTACAAAATAAATAACATAAATCATATCAACATTATAAAGAAACATAAAAAAAGACCACAATGAGAACACATTTTTTTGAAGGACAGATATTTTGGACTAAAGAGTCTGGTCTGGGATATTACATATTTTTGTAATGCTGAGCTTTGAAAACCAACGGAAAGCTCAAATAAATTATCCAACATAATGTAGGACGAGGCTTTGACTAACAACAGCTTGTTAGAAATTCTGATTGGTCTCTTAGAGCGCACACAGTAAGCACTGTTGTAGAGCATCCACAGGTCAAATGACATGTTTTGTCCAATTGTGGGCGTGGTCAAAACAATGGGTTAAAGCCATTACAGTCTAAGCAACAGCACTCATAAAGCCAGCAGATATCAAAGCAACACCATCAATGAAATAACAAAAACGACAGTAAGGAGGATGCAAGCAAAGGGAGAGTGAGGGAAAAGCACAGATTGAACCCAGAAGTCAAGCGGAGCAGTCCGCCAAGATGGCCGTCATTGGGCCCTTGACAGAAGACTCCGGAGAGTCACTCTGATTGCCCCACGATTACAGCTAAGTGCAGTATTTTCACAAAGACCCATTTGTTTTGATAAAAACAGCCACCCCCCCCCCCCCCCTCCCGAGAGAGAGGTGGAAAAATGCTGGTGGAACGAGTGCAGCGTAGAAGTGGAAGATGCTAGTGAGACCGCTCCTCTATTAGATTTGTTGATCCGCATACTAAATTGTTCCCCGCCTGCTCTCTCTCTCGGCCGTCTCCCCTTTTTGTTAGTTGTCTTATATCTCCATTTATCACCCTCCTCTTTCCCGGGTCCCTTCTGACCACCTTTTTCCTCTCAATCACATTTCTCTACCTCTTTTACTCTCTCTCTCTCTGCTTCCCTCCCTCTCGCTCTGAATCTCTTCATTAGAAAATCAATTAGGCTATTGGCACGATTCGAGGCAGCTGTCTTGTAGACGTCGTGCCGGTCTAAGGCAGAAGAGAGGCGACCACTATAAGACCTGGCTGTTTCGCTCATTGTCCTTGCGTTTCGCTGCCGCTGCTGACATCTTTGTTTTCTGTGATTCATTTTCCTTTGGTGTCATTTCTTTTCACCATACTGCAGACTGGTGCGCATTCTTTATAATCTATATGAGGAAACTAGATTTAAAAAGTAGTTTCAAGGCAACATTTGAAGTGGTAAATCCAATGTTATCCAAGGAGATTGTCACAAAAAGCCTTTTGCTTTGCTGTTTGCCCTTGCAAGGCTCTACTTTGCAAGTAGCCTAAAATGCCGTCAGCTCGCATATATTGTTTAGAATTCAAAAGGTTTATTAGAGTAAAAACAACCAAAATCTATTAGGAATGCAATCGAATATGAGTACTGAAATAAAGTGTCACAAAAGATGTACTCTATTACTGTAAACAACATTATGTTTTAAACGTATTTACAGAGCCAAGGTTTCCTGACGGGCCCTTCCTTCACCTCAAATGAGCAAACTTTAGACCCATATGCACTAACATTAGCCTATATGTCATCTCTCATGCACACATGTTCACGTACCCTGACTCCAGTGGAGTAAAAATATCAGTGCCAAACGAATAGGCTAACAATAAGATTCTAAACACAGGATTAATACATTTGAAGGAAAAGTTTGCAGTAATGTGACCTTTCAGCACCATGAACAACACACGCTTCAGAACACACAAGCATATACATATTTGACTATAGGCTATAAATATCGTTCTGCTCACCTATTTGAAGGGTTTTTGTGTTTGTATTGAAATATTCCAAGCACTCGGCTTATTTACGTTGGATAGCTAGAGCTAGAGGAGGATTTGCGCCAGATGCACTATATTAAGCCATCTTCTAAAAATAAAATACTATTACTGCAAATAAAGTGTAAAGAGATGTATGGATACGTATAATGTAGCCTAATTTATCTAATAATCCCTAATACAATGCAACCGCGTCCGCTGCACCCCCTATAGCTACACGCATGTACAGAGCACATACAGTATACATACCGTGTTTCCCCAGCAAGACAAGCAGAGGCGCATGGCGTGAGCTCAAGTCAATGTTTCACAGTTCAAATTCAGATCATTGCTGTTGTATTGCTAATTACCTCAGCATTCATTTTAATCTGACAGCCTTAAATAATTAGTATATTTGCCTCGTTCTCTGCTCTTCAGTTCACTGAGAAGGATCATTAGCATTGTTTCTTTGTAATATTAATATATGTCCCTTACGGCTGTGCACCACACAACACAGACCCCCCACCCCCCCACCCCCACCCACCGACTGATACATTTAAAGGACGCTTCCTGGTTGAAAGCACAGAAGAACACGATGTCACTGTTGCCACATTGTAGCAAGTGATCATTTACAGTTGCCTTCTTGTGTCAGTATTTTATGGCTCCGTTTGTAACTTTGGGTTCACCTATTGAGTGACATCAAGTGACATGAAGTAACTACATACTTGCTGAGCCTTAAACAGATTAGAACGAGATCTAGTCCGTCTATGAACACCTATGTATGTAGAGATTGCTCCAAACGTAGCAATGTCTGTTGTTAATACTATTAAAACAACGAGATAATGTAATTTGAATATTGCACAGAATATTACCCCCCATCTTATTCTGTGTAGAGCAATGCTGTAATAGTGCACATCTCGATAATTAAATACTGCTTATTTTAGTTTAACTTTAGTTAACTTTATGTTCTGACTTGTATTGTTAATAATAATCAGAACTATTTTAAAAGTAGGCTAGCCTCAGCAGAACTAAACAGCTTTTAATAGCATTCCCAGGGCAGCCCCACATTTTCCGTCCTCTACTGTTGCTCTCAAATGTCCATCTGAATGAGAACCAAACAGATGGGATTGGCTGGAGAGGTGTTGTGTGTGTGTGTGTGTGTGTGTGTGTGTGTGTGTGTGGGAGGGGAGGGGAGGGGGGCACTTTGCTCGTCACACTCGGCTCTTTTTTAAAAAGCAGAGACGTTTCCATCGACGGGTAAAGCGGAGGGAGAGGGCTTTTCACCTTGAAATGTGCTGCGTTTTCTGTCTAATCTTCTTTCCTCCTGAAAAAAAAAAATTACCTTTCTGAAGGGCGCTTGGGATCAAGGGATCAATAGATCACTCAGCCTGCAAATGTATTATCTTACAGAGGAAGAGAGGAGGGGGTGGATGGACTGTGAGAGGGAGAGAGAGGGAGAGAGAGGGAGAGGGAGAGGGGGAGGGAGGGAGGGAGAGAGAGAGAGAGGGAGAGAGAGAGATGCACTCGAGACGAGGAACAAAGCAAACAAAATGCAAAAGGTGGGAATACGAGACAAGGAAGAGCGAACAAGTGATTGATGAGGTCCGAGAGTGCAGGGAGAGGAGATCAGAGAGAGGCATAGTGGGGAGGAAGGGTGAGGAGATGAGCCCAGTCTTGGTCTGAGCGCTGTAGAGACAACGACGAGAGGGGGACGTCCAGAGGAGAGAGACATGGAGGAATAAACTCGGGAGAGGGGACGGATGAGAACAATAAAATGCTTTAGTCAGCACACATGCTATCCACATTTGTGTGATTTCTTTTGGCGTTGTTGGAATCATTGAAAGATGATAAAGAAGAGTAAAATCCAAAGCAACAAAATGACGACACATCAGCTATCTACAGTAGTGTGGTTCTTGTGAGGGCTTGGTAAACATACCGCATAGGTCTTGAGAAGTGATATACTGGCCTCAGTTCCCATAGGGAGACCATTCTCTATGGAGTGTCTGCACCCGTGCCAAATATCTGCTCGCCACCAGAAGCTCTGTCTCTTCTCCAAAATTGCACTATGTGGACTTAAAGCCATTGTAGTAGTAGACATACTGCAAATACCAGAGATGACAAGAATTGTTTGTAAGAAAATTCTGCCTGGAGGAAAAAAAAAGCACGTGAAATTAAGGGTGTCTCCTGCTATTTGGCAGGACTATGCACTCAAGACAAGGCAACTCAGAGGAAATAAACACACAAAGAACATGTTCAAAATGAGGGAATGTCACGGTGAACTCTTTTTTTTTTTTTTGACAATATCGACATTCCTCACATTTAGTTGTATTATTTCACATTATACTGCACTATGTCGTCTAGATTAGTACATGGGTTCTTCAGTAAAGAAACATGAACTTAGCTAGGTTTCTTCTGTCAAAAAGGAAATGTGATAATAGTCTTGATAATTGCTGTGTTTACTGTTGATTTGCTGTACCAGTTCTCTATGTATCAGAAATGATTGGGTTCTTTCTTTACATTATTGCAGTATTAATTTCTATGGAAAAATAACAATTTGCAATCATGCAGGTTCAGCCGGCTCCAAGTCAGCTAGTGCTTCTGCTGTGTACAGCTGCTGTCTATTTAGAAAGTAGGTTTGGTGTATGAATATCCTCTTCCCCTCTTCCCCTCATGTATCTGTTTAAGCACAGTACACCTTCTGAAGTTTCTACATTCTAAATCATTCCCCCACGGGTTGAAACAGTGGCCAACTTGTAGTGATGGATGCCATGTCACACTACATGTGGACTGGTCATGGACATAAATGGACATGTGCAACAGACATATTTGACTCCCGCTTTGATTATATTTATTTGGGGAAAAGTGGCTTAAGAGGCAAGCCAAGTTTGCGTTTGGGTTGTCAGGTTTCGTGGAAAACGTGGAAACGTGGAAAGGCCCTATTTTATAGATCTAAGCGCACGGTCTATAGCGGAAGGGGCATATTGGATTTAGGGCGTGTCCAAATCCATGTTTGCTATTTTAACGGCAGGTAAACAGTAAGTGCACCGGGTACATGGTTTAAAAGGGTAGGACTTACTCTCTTCATTATTCATGGGTGTGTTTTGGGCGTAACATACAAAAAAACAATCAGAGTGTCATCTCCCATTCCCTTTAAAAATCAGGATTTGGCCACATAGATCTCAAATTCAGTGGATTTTGTTTAGATAAATTAAAAATATTATGTACAGTACATTTGGAAAATGTATATCTGAATAGTTTAAACACAATTTTATTGTATGCCTCAATCCTCCTTATGCATTTCTGCTTGAAACATATCTAAAGTAAATATCTTTGAACTGTATTAGCTTATTATAAGAATGTCATGTTTAAGATTTTATTACGTCAACTTTAATGTTCTCCTGTGATGAATATAACTTGTCTTAAGGAATATATTTATCTAGTGGCCTTTTTCAGAGGGATTGTAGCAGGATTTAACAAATTTTCCAATAATAGAATATTCTCTACAACGGAAGGGGAAGGGGGGGCGTAGCAAATACAAGATACATCTCCGACGGGTAGGCCCATGTGTGTGTGTGTGTGTGTGTGTTTTACTATCTCTGACTTAATAGTGACGTCATTATCTTAGCTCATGCTATGTGAGCACACTGAACTACGGAAATAGGTTGAAAACAGATTTACCTAAAGATAATAGAGTATGATCTCATTAGCTCTCTCTCTCTCTCTATCCCACACTCTCTCTCTCGCTCTCTCTCACACACAAACACACACATGGGCGGGCAGGCGCGTCACACACAGGTCACGTCAATCTCCAACAAACACACACATGGGCAGATAGATCAATACAATCTAATTTCAAACCTTGTTCTCCAATGTAGAGAACACTACATGTGTGTGAGGGATAGGGAGAGAGAGTGATAGGTGTCAGATTTACACTATAAATCAAGCTCCAACATCGGTGGTGGAGAAATTAAAATAGTCTGTTGGGAGCATGCAGTTGTCGGTGTGTGTGTGTGTGTGCGTGCGTGCGTGCGTGCGTGCTATGCTATGCTATCAGGTCAGGTGTTGAGTCTGAAACACCCTTGTCTCTCACGGTGTCATTCATCCTCTCATCTCCTCTCTAATGATCTGAAGTATAATCTGCTTGACCAACCTGTGTGTGTGTGTGTGTGTG
>JAODLL010042811.1:0-20654 GCA_026546735.1 Forbesichthys agassizii | reverse complement strand
TTTCGATTTAATTAAATATACTATTGTTTGACAAACGACCTGGGACACTTTATTGGAGCTTTGATCGTCTCCACCAGTAGAAATCATTATTTGTGCAGATATAAGTTAATTAGTTCTAGACTGTTTCATAAAACTGCATTAATGTCAATGTGGAGTTAATCAAATCGGGACAATAAAAAACATACATAATTCTGAAGGTCTGTACATTTTGTTTTTTCATTCTTCTTTATGTCCACTAGGGGGCACATTTGCTTGCAATATGTATTTTTTTTCATTAGTTGTTTGAAATTAACCTAGTTTCCATTCATTCACTCACTAATGTGATCACTAATTAGCTTAGCTTATTACATTAGCCACTTAACCAGCATAATAATTCCTTATCTTGTGAGTCAGTTGCCATTTTTGTCAAAAATGAACAATAAATTCTGCAAACCTATAATGTTAAAAATGATTTTTATTTTATAAATGTTTTTGTCATGTCTGAGTATATGATTCGTGAATTGATACATTTAAACATCAAATTCCATTTTACTAGTTGAATATTACAGTAAGTTATCATTTATAGAAATATTTTCTTCATTGTTGTTTTCACCTTAAGAAATCCACATTCCATTTTCCATCCCATTCCCAAACCCCTTAGTCATAATTGCCCATGTGCATGGCTTTACTTCTCTTTGGGGACTGATTTCTCATAAATATCAACACTCACAAATCAACAAACATCCTCTACAACACGACGTACCACATAATACAGTCAGCTATAAGCGCTGATGCCCTACCTACATTATACTGAAACTGCCATTAGATAGTAATTGCCATTAGATAGTAATTGTTTTAATATTGTGGACTGAAATGGACCTAACATTTATGGACCATGATACAAGTATTTTGTTCAATGGTTACTTTAATTTCATAGATCAAATAAATGCAAATATGTTTTTGTAACTAGAAATTCCGGCAGAATTCACAAATTATTCATGAAGTTTTAAACTAAGAGCCTCACAGCAGGAAAATGAAGTCAACATAACGATAAACATTTCTGCATTAGGCCTGTACGTCATTTGATCGTCGCGGTAGCACTATAAAACAAGCACTCCTATGCTGCTTCCCTCACAAGAGTGATTCTGTGTATGATTTCTACATGTGCTATTGGAACACTAAATGAAGACATTGTAATAGACATTTCGGGGACAGAAAAACACACATTTGCCTATGGTAAGACAGTACTGCCTTATATGGTGTAAATTATATTGTCAGTTAATTTATCATGCGGTTATCATTAACCACCGATCTTAGTCTGATACAGGGCATACAAAAAATACTGTATCGTATTGTAATATGTGCTTATTGTATCACAAAATCTTAATGGGTCTAATAGTAACTTTTCCACCACGTCTTTTATGTCAAGAAACAGAGTCATGGTGAATATGTATCTCTCAGTTATGCTTTTTCTCCTTACAGGTAAGATGTTAAAAAATACATATTTTCTTAATCATAATGCTGGCATATGTTTGTAATTATTAAGTTGACAAATCTATTTATATTAATATTTAAGTGTACATATATTTGTGGATAACCCTGACCATCTGATATGCAACTCATCATTAACGAACAGATCTAAATCAGATATGTTTCTGGTTGCATTGATTAAATTATTTCTTATTATGTAGATTTTCTTATACATTTATGAGGAGTGTAAGAAAAATGTATAATTAAAATGGGGTTGATAAATTGTCATATGAATATAAAACAACAAATCACCACATTCACACACTGTATTTTCACCTGTATATTTATGAAAGAATTTCACACTTCAGCCAAACATATTTGATGCAAAAGATCAATGCTGTCTTGCATTATATAAAAAGCCTTAATTTGATCAAATTAAGTTAAAATGAGTTAAAATATTCATAATCTAATTAAAAATAAATAATTCATTTTGTCATCCCCATTTTAATAAAATAGTTCATAATTTCCACCATTCAGACCCATTAGGTCTTATATTTCCAGATTTTACACCTTATATGTACCTGCGGATATCTAGTTATATTGCTATAGTAGGTTGATGTTTGGACTGCCAGTCATTTACAGTTATGTGGATTTGACCTATCTATAAAGTGTGTTGATCTATTTTGGCATATTGTAAATGTGCAGTATACTGTAGCTACAGCATGGCTTGGTTTTAAGATTAATGATAAAGTAAGACATGCAATTTCAGGGACAAGTACTGCGCTGTTGGAATGGAAGTTTGGAATTTTTACAGCTTGCATCCTCAAAAACAACACCTTAAGGTTTAAGCATCCAGTTTACTCTAACCATCAATAAACGGTTCCATTTCTATCATATACACGTGCAATCATGGTTGTTCTTACATTGGTAAAGTGATACATGTTCTGATGTGTTGTTAGAGGGAATGATGCCTTTTAAATATTTTTTTTAGGCTGAACTGCTCTTATCCAAAATGTGAAAAGCCTGAACCCTACAATTGTATGATTAAGAAAGATGGAGGTGTGTTGGATGAAAAACATAAGGGAAAATGTCAGATTGATCTCGAAGGTCATGCTTTGAAGCATGCTAACCATACCACGAGGTACAACTGCACATTGACACGCAAGAAGAAAAATGAAGACAAGACCATCATTATAGACTACAGGATAAGGAGTGGAAAAGGTAAGTGACATGCAATGGCATTTACGACAAACCTTAGCATTTTAACATTATGTGAAGCCTATAGCATGAATTGATATTTCCCATACGCAATTCACCTAAATTGTTCAATAAAATCCATATTTGACTTTAAGTAAATGCTGCACACTAGAAATGTGTTTATTAAGCTGTAAAGTAAACCTGAGGCCTGAACTGTTATAAAACACATCAATATCAAATTTCCTTTTTGAAAAATTAACATTTTATGGGTTGGAAATGGCTGGAAAACATGTACTGTTTAAAATCATGGCCAATGCTGAAATGTACAATATACAGTATGTTAATGTTAACCCCTGTTAATGCCTGATGTACTTTTTAGTAGCCTACTTTTCCAAATTGTGCAGTAGGCCAGGTTCAGAGAAGTTACACTTTAAAGTTCAAAAGGAACCCATTCGCCAGCAATGTATTTGCACTTAGAACATTACAGTGAACAATTCTGAACACTTTCTAATATATCCTTTACCCACAGAACACATCAAGCCGTGTTCTGATGACACAGGCTTACCATTGCATCACGTCCCAAAATTACTATGGCCAATGGTGACCTTGTTGCTATGGAGGGTCAATAGTACTGACAGGCAAACAGCTTAATGTATATTACCACAAAATAGAAAAGTTGGATGCTGTATCTAAAGAAAGCCACATAATGTTTCTGTTACAAGCAACCATTATATATAATAAACTTTTGATCAGACTTTTGAAGTACTTTATTTAAAGTTTTTTTTCTATTTCTAACAACCGCTTACCATTACTTAAGATACTTTTTCGAAACTCTTAACACAGAAACACACCTACCTATTAGCCAAATACGAAATGTTCTTGTCAAAATAGCATTTTGTTCATAAAACACTAACTCTACATTTCAAAATGCAAGACAACTTCATCTACATCCACAAACTCTATCAAAACACTAGAGGAACAACTAGTCAATCACATCATGCTGACTTTCAAAATACTAAAAGCTAATGGCATTATACAAACTGTATAACTTTTCATGTTTCAAATCTACCTTCAATGTGAAATCTATTTCTTTATATCAGTTTCCTGTAAACCACACATGTTTGGCTTGAGGGTCAAATGTGTGCATTTTGGAAACTATGGAAAAGTGAACGAGTCACTGATGCATTTTACTGTAAAATACAGTATAAGAAGGAAAATATTTATTAGAAACATGAAATTGCAGCCAGTGATCAACAAAGTCGGAATCTTATTTCACCCCTTGTCCTTAGCCTGTTTTGCGCATTCATGTGTAGGGGTAGGGCATCCCAATTCTTGTTTGAATCGAGTGCTAGGGCGAGGTGTTTGAAGGGCTATAAAGCCCTTCAAATTAAGTGTTTTCAGAGGCACACTCCAAACGGAGTGCTTGATACATTTCCCATAATGTACGTTCGGTAATGTGAATTACCTGGCTGCTCAACCGACTACTTAAACCCACAAGTATTAGTATTTTCTTGGGAAATATAAGAGGTTTACCTTGGAGAAGAGGGGTCAAGGAATACAGCACATGTATGTCTCTCTTATATGGATAGTGAGCTATTAAAAGAGGTTCATACGAATTATGTAATATAGTTTAAATAAATATTTTTTTACTTTTTTTTATAGTGAACCATCAAAAAATCAAGGTGTGTGCCTTTGAGATGAGAGGTGAAGAGACACAACACACTTGTTTGTATGTCTCTATCTTATATAGATAGTGAGCTATTAAAATGGGTTCATAAGAATGATATTATATAGTTTAAATAATACCAAATATTGTATACAGTGTGAAAAGGCGATGAGCAGTGATCACTATACTAATTTGAGGGTGGTTGGGTTGTAGGTACAAGGCTGCTGCAGGGTGTCCGGTAAGAATTTAACCAGGGGTTTCCAAAAAGCATTGTTTCTAACTATGTTAGCAACTTACTTGGTTGGAACTACACAGTTGCGACGCAAGTGTTTCCCAAAAAAAAAATAGTTTAAATGTATAATAGTCTATTTCTCAAGGGGTGTCGGCAGGAATTTTGGGCCCCATAACAAAAAAAATCTAATTGGGCCCCCTCTGCACAGCTGTCACCACATCTCTAGGACCTAACTGTCCCATCAAAAGCATTACATAATGCTAATTAAAGGCTTGCAACTGTCTTGCTTCTTGTAGTTTAGTACTTTTTACTAGCACAATATTTACTGCTGGTGATATGTATATGGAAGTCTGTATGCCGTTCACTATTTGATGCAAGATTTAAAGCCACCATAAAAAAATCCTTGATGTTTTACAGTCTCAAAATATTTTTATTGTAAAATTAAGAGATACATTATATACGATAGATTTGTGTGTGTGTGTGTGTGTGTGTGTGTGTGTGTGTGCAAGCTTCTCAAATAATTTGCCGTTCATGGTGGGAATAATAAAGTCTGTATCTATAGATGTCATTCAACGGACATAATTCAATCTAAATGAACATATTAAACTAGATTATTTTAATATTGTCTGTAATTTACATGCAGGCTAATGTAAGCAACTCACTGTTTCCAACTGTCCAGCATCCAGTACAGACAGTAGGGTTAAAAAAAATAAAGCATTTCATAATGACCATTATGTGAGAAGAGAATGTATTAGAATTTCTGTCATGAATAAATATTTCATTTTCTTTTTTATGTTAAAAAGAGCAAGAGAGACAGAGAAATCCCCACATACTCCCTGGAATAACTGGCATATCATTAGCACAATGTTGCTCACCTTCTTCACTGGGACAGGGAGGTAAAGTTATGGGGAGACTGGGCTGCTGCCGACTCATCTGTCTGCTACAAGTCTGCTACAACGGGCAGGGACAATTATTTAATATGAATATCATGCTAAATGTTTCCCTGCACTGATTACATGTTGATTAAATGTAGGCTAACACTAGTCTGTAGCTAGCTATCTTATTTCACTATGGACATTAAGCCAACAGGTTAACTCAGGTTAACTCACATACTATAGGCTACCCACCTTTCTTGGTGAAAAACTGGGTTACAGATTGACACCCTTTCCGTTGTCTTTCACCTCTCTCTTTTTTCTTTCCTTTTCTGAAAACCAGATTTTGGTTTATAAGGCACCATTGTCATCACTATTTCTGGCGCATCTACTGACTGCAACTAAACACTGTCACTGATTATGTGCGCAAAAGGCAGGACCAAACCATGCATATACAGGGGGGTTCAGTCAATGGATGTTTACTTTTTGGTAAATGCGGATATTTAACTGGTATTGCCAAAAACAAGTAAAAACTAGATAATTCATTGTATTATTATATTTGAGATATCTATAGCTATATACACTTAATTATGATGGTTTATATAATATACATTTGTATTAGATTTTACCTTTTTTGGGTGGTGCCCTGTCAGTCAGGGGCCCTTGGAATTGTCCTAACTTTTCCCCTTATATGGCGCCCCTGGGTCAAGGAACACACCACACTTGTTTGTGTGTCTCAAGCTTATATGGTTAGTGAGCTATTAAAAGACGTTAGCAATTTATATATATATATATATATATATATATATATATATATATATAACAAATAAAGTGTATCTCCTTGGGAATAAGGGGTTTAGCTTTAAGAAAATTGGTTACGGAAAAAACACCACACTTGTTAGTATGTCTATATATTATATGGCTAATGAGCTACTAAAAAATGTTAATTTGAATTATGTAATATAGTTGTAATAATACAATGTTTTTGTTGTTGATTTTTTATACAGTGAACCACCGCCATCCAAGGGGTGTATTTAAGATGAGAGGTCAAGGAACACAACACATTTTGTCTCTATCTTATATGGCTATTAAAATAGGTTCATACGAATTATATGTCTAGAGCTACTTTTTAGTTCTAGAAGGAATTAGAACTATAAGCAATAATATGCATTCAGTGCAATACGCTTTGTGTAGTCTTAATATGTATACTATTCATACTTAAAATATTTTGCATATATGGCCAAGTTTCTTCAAAGCAGCGTCAGTGGCTCAATTGGATACGTGATCGTGATCAATAGTCTTTCTCAATAACGCGGGTTCTAAATACTAGCGATTAGTTTTTATTTTAATAACGGTAACAAAAGCACTACATTATTAATATTAGAATAACATACATATTCTGTATGCGAGATAAAGAGAAAAAAAAGGTTATGCGGCTCAGTATACTTCTTAAATTGGCACGACTTGGCAACCAAAATATTGAAGACAACCTTAATACCTCTAGAGGCTTCGAGTATGACTAGTCGTGGTCTAACACCTGATACCTGAACCAGTTTAGACAAAAGTCTTTTTGTCTATTTAGTCTTTTATTATATTTACAATCCCCATACGAGAGCGACACCACATGGCCAAAGTCTAGGCGAAAACGTTTTCAAATGTTTTGTGCAAACAGACTGCATTTTCATTTTGTAATATATTCTATATGTTGTAGCTTGGGTAAAAACATTTTTTAAATTGCAAAGGAAGGTTTATGGTCAGGTAATTTAGATTAATTAATGTGTGATTTTAAAATAGTATAATCAAATGTATGATATAGAATTAACTTGCCTTGTCAGGGGGGTAAGTAAAATGGCCAAACAATACATTTTCATAAAAAAGTGAGAAATCAGAAGCAATATTTTGGAAGATAAAGAAATAGAGTTTGCCAAAATGCATAAGAGTGGGGACAAGACCAAAACCAGTAACATCTTCTGGGGCCATATGACAAAAGGAGCAATCCACATCAATGTCTTTCTTTATACCTCTGTAGAAATAACTTGGAGGGATAGTAACGATTCATACTTTTACACTTCCTTAATCTTATTCACAATATAATATTTAGAAGATAAACACAATTTACTTCCGGTCAAGGTTTAAAGTAAGGTTTTTCCAGTAGGGAACAACATTTTGAACAGATATAATTTATTTTTGGAATAAAGCACGTATATCACGGTTATTATTTCTATTTTTGGAGGAGAAACATATCTTACCAACACCAGTAATGCCAGGATCCCGTGTCAGCATCAAAAACTATGACATATTCCTTCGGCGGTATAGGAAAACCGTACTTGTTTAGAAGTTCAGAATATTACATTACTGTAGCTCACCCTTGGCATTAAGGAGCTGACTAACCAGAAAAATTCCATGGACAAACCAGTTATCCATGAATAATTATCTGTGTTTGTATAATATATCTATGTTGTTCCAAATACAATATCTGTGAGGGGAGAAATTATGTTTATATATTAAAGACCAGGAAATAAACATATGTTTGTGAACATTTGACATTTTAAAAGGGATTTTTAGCTGCAAAGTAAAATGAAATTAAGGCCTCAAAGTTTTGAGAAGAGGTAGTTGGGAATAAAATTCCAAATGGAAGTTTTATTCTTAAGAAATTGTTTAATCCAGTTGACTTTAAAAGTATTAACCAGAAATCAATAAAGTTTAGGCCTTGTACATGGGAGTTCATTTATAAAGTATTCAACAGCATTATCTGTCTGTTTGTTCACATCTAACGATAAAGCTACATGTGAGCCCAGTATTTAATTTGCTTATAGATACCCTTAATTGTCTTATCATATAAAGATTATATAAAAAAAACAGGCTGGTTTTGATGTGTTCTGTAACTGGGACTATATTCTTCAGTAGGTAAATTAGTTTCAAATAGGCTTGAGAGGGAAGAAATGTTAGTTAATCAAATGGGCAGGTAGGCCTATGTGCATCATTTGATTAATAAACATAGACAAGCAGGATTATATGATATTTAATTTATATATTATATATAGTACATTGTTTTACAATGTTTTACAAATAACTGTATTCTAAAATACGTTTCGATATTTGACTGAAAAGGGACCTCGCCTAACCACGATAATGGTAAAGGTACTTTTATTGTCACATACTATACGGAAAATTAATCCTCAGCATTTAACCCATCCCTCAAGCGAGCAGTATGTGCTTTTTTTGTCAGTAAAACTAGGCCTACACGTACATATTTGTGTACTTTACCTAAACCTCCTCCTACACCACCATTAATTTTCAGCAGCAGACTAGTAGGTCTATCACTTTTTTGTACGTTTGTAATTTTCTGCTATGAAAAAGCACAAAATAAAATAGTGGGCATTTGTATATGACGTCATAAGAAAGCGCTCGTCAGTTGTCAAACTAGCCTACTGTCTAAGGCTAGTCTGACTTCCCACATCTATTGTCGAACGCAGCGCAACTCCAAAACTAGTTATATGCTGCATATAGTCCATATAATATTCTCCCAACACAGAGCGGCTGCCGATGCAGCATGTCTAGCAAACACTGTTAGCAACAACTTTCATCAACGGAACGATCAACGGGACGAGTTCTTGTAGCTTGTCGGCGAGATCATCTTTACATGAACGTTCTGAGTAAACCCTGAATAAAACCTAAAAGAAATATGGATGGGGGTGACTCCACTAAAGATGCACGGGCAGAGCTGGATGTGGTGGAGACTGAATTGGAGATAGTGGAGCTTCAGATAGCAGAGCTATTAGAGAAGCAATCTGAGTTGAGCTCACGTAGGAAACGCCTGCTGCACATGCTGGAGGAAGGCTGCGATGCTGCTCAGCCTTCAGGGCCATCTTCTCTGTCTGAAGTCACCACTGCAGCGATTATGAGCAAGCAAGAGATGCAGCTGTACGATAACTCAGATTTCCCCTGGTCTAAGGACTTGGAGGAGCACCTGGAGAAATATTTCCAGCTTTCCACATTTCGTCCTCTGCAGCTAAGAGCAATCAACCTCAGCATGGCAGGCCGAGACCTGTTCCTGGTGATGCCTACAGGCAGAGGCAAAAGCCTCTGTTTCCAGCTCACTGCAGTCTGCTCCAATGGTTTTACTCTGGTTATCACTCCCCTTGTGTCCTTAATGGAGGATCAGCTCATGTATTTGAAGTCTGTCAATGTGCCAGCGGTTACACTCAACGCTTCCAGTAGCAAGGAACACTCTAAGATGGTCATGGCTGGAATGACAGATCCAAATGCTCCTTTCAAGCTTTTATACGTGACTCCTGAGAAGATAGCAAAGAGTAAGCTGCTTATGTCTCGTCTGGAGAAGGCCTACAATGCGGGCCGCCTGAGTCGAATTGCTGTCGATGAGGTGCACTGCTGCAGCCAGTGGGGTCACGATTTCAGACCAGACTATAAACTGTTAGGAATCCTGAAGAGGCAGTTCCCAAAGATCCCGTTTCTAGGATTGACAGCCACTGCAACCAGTAGCATTCTGAAGGACTGTCAGAAAATCCTGTGTGTGCCGCAGCCAATCACAATTACCGCCCCCTTCAACCGACCCAATCTCTTCTACGAGGTTAGAGTGAAAGACTCCAATTATGATGTGTCTGTAAATGACATCGCATTGCTGATCAGTAACCGATACAAGGACCAATCAGGCATTGTGTATGTGTTTTCCCAGAAGGATGCTGAGTTGGTCTCAGCTGCCTTGCAGAAAAAATGCATCCAGGCTTTTCCATACCATGCTAACATGAACCCCAATGACAAGTCACGAGTTCATCGCAAGTGGACCAACAACAAAATCCATGTTGTCGTTGCCACAGTGGCCTTTGGTATGGGCATTAACAAGCCCGACGTGAGGTTCATCATCCACCACACCATCAGCAAGTCCATTGAAAACTACTACCAGGAAAGTGGACGGGCCGGCAGAGACGACCAACCTGCTGACTGCATTGTCTATTTTGGCTTTGCTGACATCTTCAGAATTAGCACCATGGTGGTGATGGAGAACGTGGGCCAAAAGAAGCTCTTGCAAATCGTAGACTACTGCCAAAACATTGACAGGTGTCGGAGGTCACTCATGGCGGTCCACTTTGACGAGATATGGGATGATGTGGGATGCAACCAGATGTGTGACGTCTGTCGCAATGGACAAGGTCACGACACTGTGGACATCAGCCAGCACGCGCGGCAAATAATGCAAATCGTGGAGCTGTCAGCGTCTCTGGATGAGAAGATGACCCCTCTAAAAGTGGTGGAGGCCTGGCTGGGAAAAGGTCCCGCCAAGCGCAGGAAGATGATCCAGACCACCACATTGCCCAGGGTGCAGGCTGAGGCCGTGATCGTCCAGCTGCTGCTGCAGGGATATCTCAATGAGGACTTCAGCTTTACACCATACGCCACATACTTCTACCTGAAGCTGGGCCGCAAGGCTCCTCTGCTCAAGGACCAGGCACACATGATAACAATGAAGATGAGGACTATTTCTAGTATGGAAAGTGTGTCTTGTGCGAGTCGCCACGGCAATTCTAAAGTGGGAAAGAGAGTCGCAAGTGACGGAGATGCCCCGGTCACCAAGAAAGTCAAGAAAGACCTCCCCAAGCTCCTTCCCAGCCAGAAGACATGACGAAGATACATCAGCTGTTGAAGCCAGTTTGACCTTTGACCCTGTTGTCATGGGTGACTGGAGTCTACCACCCACACACAAATTCAAGGATCACAGGATTCAGGCCAGTGGGCAGAGGGGCAGACAAACAGAAAGACATGTTAAAAAATAGAGCGAGACGTAGACGAGATCCTTCAACGCAAAATCACGGTGGCTGTTGAAATAAACACAATAGAAAATACAGATGTCCATGAGGCTGAGGAAATGCCGATGCCAACACCTAAACCTATTCCCAAAAGGAAATCCACCACTCCTCACAGGCTAAGAGGGAAACCACGTGTCAACGCAACTACTGAAAGTAATTCACCATCCTCCGGCAACGTGTTTATTAATAATTATCCCTGTTGTGCATAGACCTGCACTACTCAGTTGCCCATTGCAGGCTTCTGTCATCTCTGAGACAGCAATGGAAGAGCATTGCCACCTGAGTAACTTACTATGACAAACAGTTGAGGAGAATGAACTACACTTCCCATGAGCAAACCATTAAGGAGCCTCCGCCTGCAACGCAGCGTGACCATTGGCCAGAGAGCACGTAGCCTGTGGACACAAGTCAGGGGGAGAAGGAACATAGTTTACAGGTGATTGCACCAGAATTGCACAAGCTTCTGGAAGGGAATTGAAAATTGGGTGGGGGGGGGGGTTGTTACGTTATTTTGTGAATTACTTTAAATGTTTTACTTAAAATGTATCTGTGTATGCAATTGCAATGTCAACCCGTATTCTGCCAGATTCTCAATATTGGCTGGATCCAGCTAATCAAACCTGTTGCAAACAAGTTTAATTAGCTGGATCCAGCCAATACTGAGAATCTAGCAGAATATTGGTCAGACAACGCCATATAATTTGTTTTGAACTTGAAATGAAGAACAGAAAACAAATACTATACAGTTCATTGTCACAATCTAATTTGGATTAATTAATTTGGATTGGAGTAATATGTTTACATTAATTTAAATTCTATTTTAAAACAGGAAATCTTAAAAGTAAAGTAAAGTGTGTAATTGTATAAAGGTGTGCCTAAGCCTATATTTGTCATGTTTACTGTATTTGCCAAGATTATGGGTTAAAATAAATGTATCTCAGACTTATCCGTTCATTAGCACTACTTCAGATAAGCAACTAACTATTGAACTCTGCTGAACGTCTGATACATAAACTCGATACCACAAGGAACTCTGACTTTTCAGGTAGTGATACTGTCGATTTCCACTGGCTTAACAAATATACCTGTTAAACTAATCAAACTTCCACAAGCAACTTCTATAATATTGGAAAATTATATTTACCCACAACTTCTCTTCACGTGAATAAATTGATTATGGAATAATAATAATTATTATTATTAATAAGAAATCATTGTTTAGGAGTTACTGGTATGATAAGGGGATTGTGTTTGTGAATGATATACTAGATGGAAATGCTAACATATTACTATCTTATACAAATATAAATTGAACTGCACACATGGAGAATATGACAACATTTGTAAAACAATGCCTTTACCATTTTTTTCAGCTATAGTGCATCTGGAAGTTTTCACTGTGCTTCACTTTTCAATTTGTAAATATTTTTAAATTATTAATACATTTGCAAAAGAGTGTGTTGAATTTTGAGGAAAAAATAAAAGTCATCAATATTGGAATAAGGCTGTAACATAACAAAATGTGGAAAAAGTGAAGCGCTGTGAATACTTTGCTGATGCACTGTAATTCAAAACACAATGATGTACGCAAGAATAAGACCTGTACCGACCTCACCAACAACAACATATAACATAACAACAATACACGTAATAACAAATGTAGTAGTGAATTTCTAAAATCTAGAGTACCCATTGATTATTGCAGAGGATTGTGTGCACAAGTTCTGTAAATTATGCATAACTTAACCATAGATGAATCACATTTTAAATTAAGCAAATGGACTATTTCCCCTAAAGTCAAGGAAACTCACTTTAAAATATTTTATAAAATCTATCTGGTTGCTGACTTTCTTAGAAAAAGGTTCACATTTGAAATTGATCCCTTTGTATTACTGAACGTATACTTTCTATGCCCTATATACAAAAGCTTCTGGTCTGGTATACATAATTGTCTATCATTCAAGATTGATAATATTGCAACATTTAACTTATCACACATCCTCTTTTATATGTATACCATAGATTCATCCCTGTCTTATTTAGTTCATATAATTATCATGGGTAAATATCACATCCATTGTAGTAAGTGGAGGCATTTTAAGCCTTCCTTTTCATGATTTATAAATTATTTTAAATTATAGTTTTACTTATTGTAAAAAGTAAAACTATTGTTGTTTTGATAAATCTCCCAATAAACTGTGCCTATTTATTTAGTTCTTCATTTTATAGTCGAGCCTTATTGCTTGCAACATAGGAGTTATATTCAATACCCGCTCTTGTTTTGTTTTTGTTTATGCACTTGACTATTTTGCTTAATGTAAACAGAAGACATCTGTATTTTTTTTTTCCTCCCTACGAGTTTTGTATGTTTTCATGTTTCTGTTATGAAAAAAAGAAGATTTCCATTGGCTGTCAGCATTGTCACTCACAGGTTTGTTCATTTCCGGTGCTACCCCGGTGCATTGCATATTTTACAAATTTATATTTAACATTTTTTTTAAGCAATACCATGGTTTACTAATTTTCCAGATTTACAAGACGTGGAAACAGGCGGAGACCAGTTGTTTCCAACGAATTCCAAGTTGCAAGTTTAACTTACTGACGCAGTTGGTATCCGTCCAGCATGTAAAGATGTAAAGGCTGGCTCTTTTTTTATAGTGGCTAATACGCCGTTGTTGGTGAGAAACGAAGAAATATCACGTTTTACATCTGAACGAGGAAATATGGGACATGCAGAGCCCAGGGGTGGGGTAACATTTAGGATTATATAAAAAAAAATTATTTTACGTAACAATCGTTCCGTCCACTGAACGCACCCGTGCCGTCTGCCGTCACACGTTGTCGCGCACATGCGTAAACCAGACTCCAAGACTGGACTGTTGACAAATATCAGGGGAGGGACTAATTCGCCGTAAGTAGATCTTTGTTCAAGCTGAACGTTTGTAATGTATTTCTGTTGGGATAATTAACGAATTTGAATATGACGGAATGTTATATTGCCCATCATGTGATATAGGCCTACCTCCACAAACTAGTCTCCAAAAGTGCTTTGTTAAACATCTGCTGAAACCGCTGGGGCCGAGTTGCAGATACTGTGCGGTTGGCCGCTGTATTTACCCTACTGTAAGTATGCGAGCAGAGTTGCAATGTGGCACTAGCAGTAAAATCGTGTTTTGTGTTGTAGAAATACCATCTGGATTGAGACAAATCTTTCGAACAGGACGTCATTGAAAAATACCCCAAATCTCTTCCTTCTATTCATTTTCCAGCCCATGAAGAACTTTTAATCTCAGTCTGGTTTTGGAGTGAAGCGATTCTCATTGGCAGATTTGGCAGAAATGAAGAGGTAGACTATGACTGGCATGTATGCTACTGTGTACAGTGTAGACATGTACTGTGCTACGTTTCCTCCTTGTTTTTGGTATTAGGTTGTATAGATATAGCTTGCATAACCTATATTGCATATATGTTTTTTCTCCGTAGTCAACAGAAGAGCCCCGACCCAGATGTGAGCGTTTCCCTCAACGAGGAAGGTAGAGAAATGGAAGATAAACTGTAGTGTTAAAAATGTGTATATTTTTAAATGTGAACTTCTACGTTTGTGTCTGGAATGTTTGGATTTATAGATCATGTTTTCTTAGGGTCCATAGCAGCGGCAGAAGACCCAGCAGCTATTGCTGCCATTCAGGCTGCAACAACCTTCTCTGATCAACCAATCAAGTATCTCTTCAAGACCGAAGGGGCAGGCGGTCAGGTATGAAAAAGAAAGCGTGCCTCTGTTTTGTTTATGGTGTGTGTGTGTGTGTGTGTGTGTGTGTGTGTGTGTGTGTGTGTGTGTGTGTGTGTGTGTGTGTGTGTGTGTGTGTGTATGGAGGGGGTGGGGGTGTCATGATAAACTAGTGGTTATGGTGACTTCTAGCCAAAGCGTCATGGCTTTGATCCTGATCTCTGCCCTGTCATGGCCGACCTACTGTACCTGTAAGCACCAAGGAAGTAGGTTATGATAAAATATGGGGTTATGATCAAATATGGCTGCTCATCCTCATCATACCTATACCTGCCACATCTGTCAATACACATTTTAAGAGCTGTGCTGTTTCCTAGGTGACATACAGAGTGATACAAGTGTCTGATGGTCAGTTGGAGGCTCAGGCAGATGGAACAGCAGTCAGCCTTGTCACTGGATTACCTGCACCTACACAGTCTGTCACACAGGTGTAGTATATGACTGACCAACTGTCATTTATAAGAGTATAAATACTTGGCCAAATGGCAATAGGAAATAAACCCTGTGTCATTGTGCATTGCAGTTTTAACATGTCCGGCGGTCTGTTACATTATTCACATATCCCTAGCAGTCCTAATAAATTCATTCTCATTTTAGGCTGTGTTCTCTCAGTCAGAAGGGTTGGAGGGAGACGGCTCAGAGACACAGTATACATACTACCCTGCTACTATTGCAGATGCCACAACTGCCACCATGGTTAGCACCGTCCAGACATCTGATACCCTGCTGGGCCAGACCACTCCCACAGGTAATGGAAGCCATGGCAACCACTCCCACAGGTACTGGAAGCCATGGCAACCACTCCCACAGGTACTGGAAGCCATGGCAACCACTCCCACAGGTACCGGAAGCCATGGCACAGAATGAGGTAGAGTGCCTGTCACTCCATGTAGGATTGATACATTTAATTGAGGTCCCTTTTCAGTTCTTGGGGTCTTTGCATTTGAAAAAGATCATTCACACCCTCCACTGGCTACGCTGATGCTAGTAACCACGTACATTAACTGTTAACATATATAATTAAATAGCAAACAATAAATGTACCTTTGATGTACGAACTGTTAGACTCACAAGCTTGAAGTTCTTTGTTCATTGTTACAAGTAGTATGGATTGGGTTTGGCATAACTCCTGCACTGCAAAGGATTTAGGTCAACTACCCAGGCGAAAATGCACTGGCTGTTCATTAAAACTGTAGAGATTGATTGTTTGTGATGGCTTAATATTACATGAGGTCTGAGTGTGATGCACTGATGCACTTTTCAAGTTTATGTTCTGTGCTGCTTTGTATCAAAATGTCACTATCCAAAGTTACCGGTCTGTGCCATTTATTCATACAGGCTTATTGTCCTCATGTGTTGTACAGTATTTCTACCAATGCCACATTCCTCTTGTGTTACAGGGCAGCTGTATGTGATGATGTCTCCCCAGGAAGTTTTGACAGGAGCTAATCAGAGGACAATCGTACCACGCACACAGCCATACATGGCGTAATTTGATGTTTTATTGAATTATCTTCTGCTTTGTTAATTAATTATGTCGATCTGAAATTCACCATTGGTTTATTTGTAGAAAGCAAGACAGTCCTCGGGTGTCCAGAGATGACAAAAGGCGAGCCCAACACAATGAAGGTTGGATCTTAGAACTGTTAATTGATTTTCACAACCACAAATACAGTGTTTTAAATGTGTCCACAGAATAAGATAATGTGCATATTGTCCTGCAGTTGAGCGTCGACGTAGGGACAAAATCAATAATTGGATTGTTCAGTTGTCAAAGGCCATTCCTGACTGCAATGTGGATTATACTAAGACCGGTCAGGTGAGTGTGAGTATCATGTCTATGTTTTACCTCTTATTAACTTAATTATCATATAGTGTTAATAGTTATCATCAGGTGTCTGCAGTCTAATGTGCACTACATTAGAATGTAATAATTGTTTGTTTGTTTGTTTCATTTATAACATTAGGGACACATTCAGTTACACATTGTAGTAATATTATTATTAGTATTATACCTGGGTGCACTGTTGGTGATTTATGTCTGGCTATCTGTCTCCCTCTCTGTATGATAACTGAAAAAATATCTAATTTGGATTAAAATTGGAAAATATATAAAACTTCCAGGTCTTGCAAGCACCACCATTTTTCTGCTCTGCACATCAATCTGCAAACTTAGAAATAATTCATAGAGGCAGAGGCAGTGGCAAGTTATTCGTGGGTCTTTGGACCAAACACAGTCATTAGTAAATGATTGGACCACCTACTGTAAATCATAGAAAAAACTAGACCTACATGGGGATGATTTTTAAACACAGCCACTTCTTGCTGTCATCATCAACTGAATTTGTTCTGATTTGGGCAGTAGTTCCCTGATTGTGTCCTGAGTGGTTTTGAAATGGACTTTCAAGAATGGAACAAATTGTGGACCTTGCAAAATCAAGATGGTCTTGCAAGAATGCGTTGTTTTAAAAGTGCACATGGGCTCTATAACGACTAAGTCAAAATAACATGTTTTGACAGGTCATTCCTCACATGGTTTGACCAAGATTTGTATTAAAAAATGTATACATAGGTTTCTCTTTTCAAAAGGAATAGGGTTAGGGTTAGGCTAACCCTAGGCGTGCCAGGCTACGTACTGTAGAGTTATTACATTTGCCACACAGAAATTAATTTAGCCAAACTTTGAAAGAATTTGTGCATTACATTTAGTCAAAATCACCAAATATCTCCTCGCATTCCTACCAAAATATAATCTGATACTTCACGGCTCTGGCTCTGTAAATATATTTTTGTGTTAAATGTATATAGTCTGCGATTGTATGCTAATTGTAAGGTAATATTATTTTTGTCAAAATCACCAAATATTTCTTTGTATTCCGCCACCTAAAAAAAGTAAACCATCTGGTACTTTTCCACAGGACTCTGTAAATAGGAACACAAACAGCGTGGTTTGTGATGCGCTCCAGTGTGGAGCTTCTTATGGAGTTTTTGATTTGAGCTCGTAGTTAGAAAGCATTCATGACAATGACAGACCCTGCATTAAGTCATGCTTTCCAGATGTTATTCTCTTAACGTGTTACATTCTGCCAAATCTTGTTTAAGAGTAAGGGAGGGATCCTGTCAAAAGCCTGTGATTACATCAAGGAACTCCGACAGGGTAACCTAAAGCTAGGGGAAGATATTGGGACTCTTGATCGTCTCCGGATTGACAACCAGCTACTTAGACAGGAGGTATGTATACATTTTTAGCACAATGTACCATGTTGAAAGATGTGTGTTAGGTAAGTTGATTACCACGGATGACAAATTAAATCCTTACTTACAATGTCAGGATGCCACCATGATTACAGCTGCAGTATATTTTCTACATTGCTGTTACTCAGGTGGAAGACTGGAAGTCTAAGAATCAAATCTTGAGGAACCTTCTGAGACAGCATGGTATTGTGGGTTCATCTAACACTGAACCCCAATGAGATGGTGTGGGAATGGGAATTAACTGAAGACCACATATGGGCCAAAAATGTACTTGAAATGCTTTCACATACTTTATGAGTGACAGAGTACGCATGAAACAGGTCAAACAATTTAGCATTTTCAAATCAGTTTTGTTATTTGATCTCAAAACAAATCATCAGTAAGTGTTCAGTTAATATGAAATATATTTCTTGAAAGGAATGTTTTTAATTATGGTTATATTCTGTAATTTTTCATTTACATAAGTGCTGCTTTGACATTATGTTTTGGTATATTGAGTTAATCAATATAGTTTAAACTACATTTGGAATTCATTGGGTAAAAAACTATTATAGCAACTTGCGCATTTTATTATTATAATTTTAATAAGTAGATTAAACAATTTGTGAACACCTCAGAAAGTCAGATAAACTCTAGGAAAGATACAAAGGAAAGCAGCAGTGATTCCAGAATCAGCTTTTGTTGCACACACATCACATCACATCACATATTTAATCTTTAATACCATTCCAAATGTATGTAACATGTTTATCACCTCCTCAACAAATGCTTGTTTCATTCATTTAACATTTTCTTAAAATAGATGTTTGAAGTGTGTTCATAATTCACTGCTTTACTGTATCAACAGCACTTATGTTTAAGTCCTAAATTGTTTATTTACTCATTTTAAATTGGACCAGACAAGGAAAAATGTAAAAGGTGTTTTGTTGCTTTGGATGTCACTGGTGTAAGTGGAGTTATGCCCTTTGTATGTCTTTTCCACGTTTTATTGCATTGCAACAATGTAACTAACTAAAGATACGTTTGTAAGCATTGTATTGCAGGAAACATTAGTACAGTATGTGTCAATAATATAAAAAAAATCTTATACAAATAAAGCAATTGTGTTTTCAGTTTGTAGATGAATATATTTGCCATGGTTCTACGCCTAATTGGTCGCTGTAATAACGTAAAAGGTATACACTGGCCCTTTAAGAAATATTCATACTCTTTCGACTTTTCATGTCGTCACTAGGGCAAAGGACGAAGTAAATTTTCACAACCCGTTCACTATTGTTTACCATATAGGCATATTACTCCTAGAATACGCGATATCAACACCAATGATTTGTATATTGCTTGTGGCTGGTCACGGAACTGTCTTAGAGACACAAATAAAGGTACGTCGTCCGGTTGAGGCTGAATCCCCGAATAGCTGCAAACTTTGCGTAGGCAATGGTGTATGGTGTAGTGGAAGACGAAGTCCCACACTATGATGTGGAATCATTACTGAAATAGATATAAACAGTGAATGTCTGATTAAAGCAGACCTACACTTGAATAATATGTCATGGGATCATGTGTTTTGCAAATTGCAACTACTATCTAAAGGAAACCTGTATTTTTATTAGGCTAGATGCAAATAACAAGCTCAATACTCTCTCAGAACGATGACACTGGCTTGTATAGCCACCTGACAGGTGTACCAAAGGCTTTGCTTCCTGGAATAGGAGGCAAGAAGATATTGGATTTTTGGTGGGAAACTGTCAACACGTGAGTAGCCAGCAGCCAAAACAATGTGTCTTTGGTTCTTATCTAGAGCGTTAGACAACACATATTTATTAATTTATGCTCACGGAACATTTCCTTGTCTGGTCGTCTGTAGGCGACAGCTGTTCACAGAAGTATATCTCGTTACTAATGCCGACAAGTAAGTAAAGTGTGTTGTCACATCACATCAGAAGAATTAATGCAAGATATGCGTTGTGCATTCAATAATTGTCTTTAGCCCCAACAGCTCAACATTATAAAGACTCTGTAAGAAATACTTAATTCGTCCGTTGCTAATTGTTTTATAGGTATATGCACTATGAACGCTGGGCGACAGCTAATAACTTTCCAGTGGAAAACGTGGTGAATGATGGAAGCACTACCTTGCAGGACCGCCTGGGGTCGGTAGCAGACTTGGAACTTGCTATACGTATCCACAAGCTACAGGGCGACATAATGGTGGTATGGTGGTGCTAAATTTTTACTTTAGAACTACAGGGGAGCAGTAGAGAACAAAATCTTAAATACGTCCGATCATGCAGCAAAACTCGAGTTACATTTGTTTATTTGCCTACTTTGATGACCATCATAAGGCTACCAGCATTGGCAAGTCCACTATTCA
>JAODLL010042800.1:0-20655 GCA_026546735.1 Forbesichthys agassizii | reverse complement strand
GTGTGTGTGTGTGTGTGTGTGTGTGTGTGTGTGTGTGTGTGTGTGTGTGTGTGTGTGTGTGTGCGTGTGTGTGTGTAAGAGAGAAGAGAGAGGAATTGTGTCTCAAAACATACCTGCAGATTACTGCACTTCACTTTAACTGTCTTTGCAGCAACTTGGATCCACTTGCAGTAAAATATATGTTCACACACACACACACACATAACCAGTGTTGGGCAAGTTACTCAGGTAACTTACTATTACTCATAGTAATAAGTTACTTGTTACTTATTTCTCCTTCAAAAAGTAATATTCCTACTTTACGTAGTACTGGGTATTAAAAGTAATTAGTTATGTTACTTGTTACATTATTACTTTCACAATAACTACCCTGCCTCGCCCCTCCTGAAAAATGTCAACCTGCGTAGCCAGCTCATTTTAAAATTGAATCCACTATTGGAATAATGAACTTAGGAGTCAACAATCAGCCAAGTTAAAACATTGCAGCCTCTCAAACCAGATGATTGGACACTCAGGTTGGCTCGGTTAGCAAAATGATGAAGTCACGTCTTCATGATATGGAAGTCTAGCAGGAGAAATATTGTACTTGTAACACAGTAATGCAGCATTACTTGCATTAGTAATTGTATTTTTATTACAGTTTTGTAAAATATTATTTGTTATAATGCTAGTTACTGAAAAAAGTAATAATATTGCAGTAACCAGTAAAGTTAGTGCCCAACACTGCACATAACCAACATGTACCCAGTTATGTAGCACAGCATATCCTGATGCATGTGCACACACACACGTCTCATACGTTGCTGTACGCACAGATACAGTACATGACCAAGCAAATCCTGCTTCCTTCTCATGTTCTCAGACGCACCCATGAGCATGTGCACACACAAACATGCACGTACAGATAAACACAATTACACGTAGAGCTCGCACATCTAGCGGTTGGTGGAGCCTACAGCATAGAGGGGATGTTTCTTATCGCCCCTGAAGCAGAGGGAGAAAAAGATAGAATATGCTGTTGATGAAGTAGAGGCTGCCATAAAAAGACTAAGCATAGCTAAGATAGCTGGGAGGAGGTAAAATGGTATAATGTTGCATCTGTTGCCAAAGACAGAATTAACTGAAAAATGGTAAATAAATGTTTTACTGACAGATTGCAAGATCGCATAAAGATTATCGTGTGTACTAAGATTGAGTCTCGCTTTTCCATGCACCTGCTTAGTCGAATCTCTCCAGAAATTATCCAATGAAAATGTTTTAGGCAATTAGCAATTAACACATATTTGCTTTCAGCGGTCAGCTATTTTGTATCTGAATATAGTTTTGTTTTACTACCCAATTTGATTGTGTTTCAGCATGATACCACAACATGGCAAAAAAAAATTATATTCATTATTTAATTCAAGTTTTCCTTAGGGTCGCTCTTGAAGTTTTTTATATGGTTCACATCACGGAGATGCCTCCAGTGAAAGGACTATACTTAACATGGTTTGGCTCTGAGTTGTTAATTGATTTTGACATGATAGAGGAAAAAATAGATAATAGAGGGAAAAAATAGATACTTTCAGTCTACTATTATTCTCATCTTAAAGTATGTCAGGAGCTCTAGGGAACTGCTCCAGTTTAACAACAGAGATATGAAAATTCGAAACTCTTAGGGAAATAAGGACCAAACAAAAGGACTCAAGCAGGTGGGGTGTAACGTGTGTTAAGGACGACAGTAGGACCGCCTAATCAGCACTACTGTAGAGAAGCCAACACACTGTGAAAGGGATCTAGACACAGTAAGCAAATAATGAGTGAGAGAGAAGTCGAATGATAAAGCGCATGGTCCATTTGAAGGAGCAGGTGCACGGCTCGGCTCATTTAAGCCCAGGTGATGTACGTTAATGATCCCATCCTTGGCAGCCACATAAAGCTGTCAGGGTTCAGGCCTAAACCCACAGGTCTCTCTGGGGACCCTGCGACTACTCACACCTGGGGGCCTGAAGGGACATCTGTAAAAACCTCATGACTCAAAGGGAATGAGCTCCATAAGAGCCGGGTGGGGGAGGAGGGGGGAAGGGGGGGGGGGGCGAGGATAAAGCAGACACTTACAGGCATCCACAGGGAAGGTGGAACACAGGGAACACAAGGTGAGGGGAAACGTGGACGTGACTAATGAAATGGAATGATCGTAGGACAGAAGGGAGCGTAATGTGGGTACAAAGAGAGTGGAGGAGTCATGGAAATGTCCTGATGACAGAGCATGGTAGGAGGATGAACAAACCAGAGACTCTGAATGGAATTGTAGAGAAAAGAATAAGGAGAGTCTGTGGATTCTGTTGGCTCTTTCAAGTTTTGTTTTTCTTCTTCTCCATTTTATTTTGTCCACATAAGTCTCCTCCACCCACCAGGCACAGTATCCCAGCCTCTGTGTCCTTGCAAGAGAATGAAATAGAGAGCAAGGCCCTTTTCAATGGACTGCCGCTTGACACAGCGTGTTCCCATCTGCTATTCGCTGGCCAGTGCACGTTCAGAGAGAGCGTCACATACTGTAGAAAGACGGAGTAACACACACACACACACACATAGAGGAATGGTGAGTGGATTCAGGCTGTCAGAGCTGAAGGCTAGCAGAGCTATGTGAGGTGTTGTGACACTTTCCCTCATTACGTTTTCCCAGGCTATTATGAATGTTGCGCCAGCGCTGTCAGCCGGAGCCAGAACCTGTCGAAAAACACAGTCGCACACTTTGACACACAGTCACGCGCTCACATAGCACAAATAGCCACCGCACTTGTGAATTAAAACCAGACTTATTCTTGTTGTGTATCTCTCGCTTTTTTACAGTATACATGTATTTCATGTAGCGGGATAATTTTGGAAACACTGACAAGAGTGCTTCAAGGCTCGACTGAGTTGTCTCCCATCAGCGCTCAAGAGTAGCCTACCGTCTATGGCCTGTCAGTGTGGATTGGCGCCTACGAGAGGTTGCAGCATGCGGGCTCCAGGCTGTTGAGGTCAATGAGGTGTAACATGAGATAAGATAGACCTTCATTAATCCCTATGGGAAATGGGGCTGTTGAAAGTAGAGGCAACCATTAGAAGCTAGATAGGTAATATACTGTGAGGATATCATCTTTAATTGCAATTAGTATTGAATTGGAATTGAATGATCAATTGATGATATCAAGATATATAATGCAAAGCGTAGTAGGCCCACTATGACTATGTTGATGTGAATGGTGTTAACCACTTTGTTTACGTTACTATTTATGTAGCCAGGGCTGTGTAGAAGTATCTGATCATTTTTTTCAACACGCACAGAGAATGTTAAACTATAGCGAAATGTGAAGAGATATTTGGTGAATTTGACCAAATGTTTATTATCTTACAATTAGCTTGCAATAGCTGACTATAGCATAAGTGTTTTTGCAATTGCAGCAAAAAGCAAAATGCATGACTGAATTGAGTGGAAAATAATTATAATTAAATAAAGATTTGCTGAAGGTTAAAAGGACAGGGCAATTAGTGGCATAATGCCAGTGCTAAAATGCGCTTAACTGGGAATTATTTAATATACAATATATTAGACTGTATGCTGGCATACTGGTTACACACATACAAAATCTAGCACACCAATACAATATGTGTTATGTAAAAATATGGACACGTCAGATTCAGCGAATGTTTGTGCACAAGGAACCAGTGCGTGTATAATCGTGTGCCCATGCAGACAGAACTATACAAACAAGCACTTAGCTACACTCACAATCCACAGCAACATTAGCTATCGACACGGAACGGCTCGGTCAAGTGAGCGTGATGTTTTGACAAGTGCTGGTTCAATAGAAAGGTATCAGTCTTTGTCAGAGGGCAGAGAAACGTCAATGGCTCTCAGCCACCTAGCGGAAGTCAACTGGTTTAGGTCTAGCGCAGTGAAAGACGTCAATCAACACAAAGGTTTCAAAGAAAGCCTGTGTTTTTTTTTGACACACGTCAAGATGTGAGGGCTAATGTAGTTTCACAGAATGCCCACAGTTGTCTGATGCCAATTAGTGCAGTACCATGGGAGAAGGGGTGTCAGCATCTATAGCTGCTCTTAGACTACGAGGGGGCCGTTTGTTGGTGGAAATATTAATGTGTGTGTGCGTGTGTGCATGTGTGTATGTTTACACCCACCCGCTTGCCAGCCTGTCAGAAGTCCTCCGGTTGGCATTTGCCAGTTCATAGGGTCTCCACATTATTGATCAGCCTACTGTTTGATCTGGACATCTGGCATTTAGTCAGAGAAACGATCCTTTCTCTGTTCTATTATGACAGACTGACTGGATTTAAATTGCGTGTGCATGTCACCAGGAGGAGTTTGCATGGATCTATGCTGTATGCATGGAAAGGAACCATGATTGCCTGCCAAAGGGTTTATGTGAGTGTCTGTATTCACTTATAAATAGATCAGTGCATGAAAATGTACATATATTAGGACTACATACAAATATATCCACACGTGCAAACTACTGAAAATACCACTATCAACAATAGGAAGGTTTTGGCATACACTAATGCAATCTTCCCCTTGTCCTCTGTGTAACTTGTTCTCTCATTATTTGACCCTCTTCCTAGATTATCAAATTTCTGCTTTCATTCATTTTATTCACTTTCTCAAGTATTTCTATTGTATATTGTTCTTTTAAGTCTTTAGGCTTTCTATTCCACTTCACTTTGTTAATGGACTGGGCTTGTTCACAATTTACAAGGATAACTGTCTAATGCACTGCTTTATTTCAATGCTAATACAAACCTCTAAGCCATAAGCCAACTTCTAAGATATAAATTGACATGCAGCACTGCATGCAAGTCCCGACCATTCAAGTTTATTTTAGCACCTGTGGCATTTAGTATGGACAGCCTACATTACATTGGCTCACTGTTTTACACAAATACCAATCACCATAAGAGCAAGAGTGTAATCATTTATAATTCTGTCCAAAATGAACCTCTTAAATCTGAGGCAAAGGAAATTTAAGCTATTATTTTGCCAGAGCCAGCAAATGCCAACATCAACAAATAAACAACAACTCATTAGTTACACTGGTTAATATTCACTAAGGCTTTGAAAACAGATTCACAATGTGGTAGTCCTGTTTGCTTTTCCATAGCCATTGCAGTGTCAAGCTAAAGCTATGTTTTTCAAGTACTTCATGAAAGATTGTTGATAAGCAAATGTAACATCTTGTATACAAAATGTTATGCCATGGAACCCTTTACCGGGCCTGTCGAAAGACCATGGCAGAAATATTGATTATTTTTCTCCAAGCCTTTATTGTGGTACTGAATGACTCTCTCTCTCTCGCTCTCTCTCTTTCTCTCTTGCTTTCTTGCTTTCTTGCTTTCTTGCTTTCTCTCTCCGGACTTGTTGATTATGTTTGAGGTCTCATTTATGAAACCGCGAGAGCTGTTTTACCTTTTATTTGGCCCCAGCCGCAGCTAGAATTGAAAGCATAAATCTCACTGTGGTAACAACAGAAAAATGGCCCTCTGGAGTTACAACAAAGTCACAGGGGCATGGAAGAGAAGGCTGGGGAAGGCTGTCAATTGATGCTAAGTTAAAAGGGAAAGATAAACAGAGGTAAAGACTGATTAAGTCCTCAGTACATCTGATCTACTGATCCCATAATCTGCTCCCAGGTCGCAGGTCATAGTCATCCTCAATACAACTCCTCTCTGTCCCCTAGTCACGTCTCAAACCCAAAGATGACCAGGCGGTGATGCTTTATAGTCTTCCACCCCACATCAAGTCCTGTCCCACCAATAATACACATTTGGTGAGTCGAATTTGAAGACTCACCTTTTTTTCTCTTGTTTTTAGCTCATTTTCAGTCATTTCTTATTTTACTTCTTTGATGTTGGTTTGTACTTTGTATTCATGTACAACAGTGCTTTGCTTTGGTAATCTTTCTGTCTGGATTGGAAAGCTTTTTGGTTCAACTTCTGTTCTTACAATATGGTGTTGCTGCTATACTGTATAAATACAAGTGTCTTGTGGAGGTACGCTTTCAAGAGATGATGGGGTGGATTGGAGTGAGTCCTGTTCCGGTCCCGTTAGACTCTGTTGCAGTTCTCAGCAGCATAGATGGGATCTGATTGGTGGCACTGATGTACTGATGGTGACTCTGGTGAGAGGGATGGCTGCCCAAGGGCTCTCGTCCTCTGCCCTGTCCCCCTCTCCTTCGCCCCATCTGTCAGTCTATGCACTTCTCTCCCTCCCTCGTTCTCTCTCTGTCCCTTCTGAATAATTCATTTCTGGATTCCAGCACCTGCCTGCCCCGAGCCTCCAGATATTCTGTCGACATCGTCCACCGGTTTTATTTAGATCCTGTTTTGCTGTCCTCCCACAAATTCCTCTTTCCATCCGTCTCTACTCCCACCGCTCTGCAGAAGAAAATTCACCCTAGGAGGGCTGAACTTCACCACTAATAAATTCAATCACCTCTACATATTTTTAGATGGCCTGTGAACCAAATCTAAACATATGGCATATGGATATTTTTCTTTCTTTTTTTATCACCCTGTCATGATGTTTGCCGTGTTGACTATTCGGATGTTTGGCTGTCTCTGCTGTCAGCCAGACACCAGTGGCATCATTAGTGGGCTATAGCTGTGCCCTGCAGTTACCCGGATTGCCCACATTTTTCCAGCCTTCCGTCCTGTTCTCCTGCCAGCGGATAAGCGATCCTCCGCCAGATTCTCGGCAGGGTCCCCGGAGAGTGTACCGGTGCCCAGGCCTGATTTTGTTAGTCCTGGGGAGAGAGCCAGAGAGGGGTGGAGACAAACATAAATGCAAGGGGCACAAACTGCACACACTGCCACCTGCTAAGGCTGGCATGTACCCTCGATTTAGCCAGCCGGTCAAAGCCTCTGCTGGTGGACGTTGTGTAGACAGAGTGTTGGCAGACCTGCTGGCCTGGAGGATAGATACATGACGGCCATTGTAGAAGAATGTAGTCAGCCCTCTGTCACGACCTTGCTGTTCTTAGAATGTTAACGCCAGACTAAGAGGAAACAACACCTCCTCCATTATAAGAGTGAGAGCCTGTGTGGAAGCAGATTGTGTTAGCGAGGCAATAAACTGCACTGCGCAGTGGAGTATTACGTAGAGACAGCAGTCCCAGCAACAGTAATTTGTCATGCCTTTCACGGCTTTGAAATGTGTTGGCCATTGGCATCATTATTTACTTCTGTTTACTTCCAATATTGTTGGGGAATTGGCATATACAACCAGAAGCAGATGGATTCATGTGAGAATTGCTGTATGTACAGTATAAGGGTGTTTATATCGACCCACTGATTGTCAACATCAAGGGTGAAGAGAAGAGAATAGAATAGGAAGAATAGTGTTGGGCAAGTTACTCAGGAATTGTACTAAGTTACTATTGACGTACTACTCCTTCAAAAAGTATTAGGATTACTTTACTTATTACTTGGAAAACAAGTTTTTAGTTACGTTACTTGTTACATTACTACTTTCACAATCACTACTCGCCTCTTCCTAAAAAATTACAACCTGTGCAGCCAGCTCATTTTAGAATTGAATCCTCTTTATTGGAACATTAATGAACCTTAGGAGTCAACAATCAGCCAAAGTGAAAACATTGCAGCCTCTCAAACCAGATGAATGGACAGGTCGGTTCAGCTAGCCAACCTTATGTTTGCTAGGAACACAGTAATGCCGCATGCATTTACTTGGATTATTAATTGTAATATTATTATTGTTTTAGTATAATAATAGTAATAGTAAATACTTAATACACTAAATAAATACACTAGTACTTACTGAAAAAGTAATAATATTACAGTATCTAGTTACTGCCCAACACTGAACAGATAAAAGCAACTGAAATAGACTATATATAGTGAGATTCCAGGTTCACACACACACACACACACACACACACACACACACACACACACGATGGCTATGAGTCCTCTCTGTTTTAATGACTGTATGCGTTCAGTCCCAAATGCGTTCAAACGTCTAGTTCTCAACCTGTTTAGTGAAGCCAGATGCTAGCCCAGCTGCAGGCTATCTGGATCCCTCTCTCCTCATTGGCTGGCTCTCAGTCTCAGACCATGAAAGAGCTCGACACAGCACACACAGTTAGCCGTACAACTGGCATCACAGTCAGACTCCAGTGGAGTCGATGCCTCCTGCATCTAATTCAGCCTTTGATAACAGCCAGCCCCGAGCAGGGCACCAGCAGGTAAGACGCTCCGCAACTTTAGCCAAACACTCCTCTGCCCCGGATGCTGGCTGCCTGCAACAGCCCCCTAATCCGTCCTTGGGACTAGCCAACTTTTAATGTCCCTGTTATATTGTAGCACCCCTTGTTTACCCTCACTTCTTCTTTAAGGCGATGTCTTTCTTCTCTCTATAACAAGCATTAGCATTGGTCTATCTTAGCATGTTCTCTCTCTCTCTCTCTCTCTCTCTCTCTCTCTCTCTCTCTCTATCTATCCATCAATCTCTCTCTCTCTGCTCTGTCCGATCCCTCTCTCCTCTGACCCCTAAATCCCCAGGGAGCCCCTCAGATGTTGTGATGGCAGAGGGTTGTGGGATTCCAGCTGCAGTTTTAATGATTTTGCCCCCAGGCCCAGATCAGCTAGAGAAATGCAAAAAAAAAACAACAACTAAAAACGCCTCTGCAAATGCCTGTCTGTATACTGTACACACACACGTAAGCACACACGCAGCACACACACACACACACACACACACACGCGCGTGCACCCACAGTAAAGAATAGTATAGATTAGAGTATGGTATAGAAAATACTTTTTACTGGCATCCTGACCATGCCCATACTCTATGGGGGACATTACTTTTCCACATGGAACATAGACATGTTTGTTCGGGTCAATTACGTTTTGATGCTTAAAATCAAAATATCGTTTCCATTCCCATTCTCTTTGTCCCTGCGTTTTTGTATAGCAGCTCAGATTTCACAGCAGAACGAAGGCACGTTTTGCTGACGCATCGCAATTAGCATCATGTGCTTTGGTGCATCCCAAACCACTTATTGATGAAGCTTAATCAATTCACTTTAATTACAGCCTCTTCTGAAATGCTTCTAATCTCTCAAAAAGTTAGATCTCCATTGAGTTTGTTTAGTAACTGGCTGTGACAGGAACTTTTTTAAAGCATCTGTCAGAGTGTGTGTGTGTGTATGCATTTGCATGCTTGCATGTGTTCGTATCTAATCTCTCTCTCTCTCTCTCTCTCTCTCTCTCTCTCTCTCTCTCTCTCTCCCTCTCTCTCCCTCTCTCTCTGTCCAGACATTGATGACTGCCAGTCCGGCCCGTGCCAGAACGGAGGCACCTGCATCGACGAGATCAGCTCTTTTGTGTGCCTGTGTCTGCCCAGCTATGGTGGAGCCACGTGTGAGAAAGGTAACCTATTGTCTGTGTGCTAATTAGCTCTGGAGATGGAGCAAATAAATAGGAATATGGAGACGCAGTAAGCAACCATGAAGGGGGAGGAGGGGGGTGAATAAGCAGCTAGAAAAAGAACATCAGTCTAGACAGAACATCTGAACTCTCTCAGTAGGAACTCCCCAGTGGGATGGGAGGATAAAAATGAGGCTCTCCTCTGCCTCCTACATCAAAACTATGGCTGATATGTGGGCCTGTGCTATACCCGGTGTGAATAAACTGAGAATACTCTGAGGAAAACAGCCTTTTCCACTATTACAGAGTATACTGGCTCTATTATAGTCCTGCAAACTCTAGGCTAAGAGAACTGCTCTTTGTGTGTTTCTTATGTGAATTCACACTTACAATGGTACCTGCATTCAAAATGAATGGAATTATCAAACTGTTTTTAGCAGTTGATTATAGGGTCAAACTTACTTTTTGGCTTTACAGGAAATAATGTGATTGTTGCAACACAGTTGAATGATGCAATATGTTAAAAAGACACCTTCTGTATGTTGAACATGAGAGAACAAGATGGTAGTTGTTGTGTCATGGTTCCAGCCGGGTTTCCTTGTGTTTTATGTGGTTCCCCAGTCATTGTGTCACTACCCTCATGTTGATTGGTTATTGCTTTCACCTGTTCCGCATTGTGTTCCGTATTACAGTATGCCCTGTCGGATCGTTACCTTATGATCGGTTATACGTGTTCCTGCCTGTTTGTCCTTTGTTTTTGTAATTTAAACCCCTGGAATTCAAGCCTGTCGTCCGTTTGGGTCCTTATTGCCTCCTAACCGTAACATGCTGAAGATGAGAGAGCATAGGGGAGAACAATATGAAATATATTATCCGGATATAACAAAATTTCTGAGCCACGATAAATGGTTTGCAAACCCTTCAGCAGGCTATTTTATATACAAACTAAAAAAAGTAACACTATCTAAAAAATCTATGCATGCAACTATTTTGTAAAAAATCTAATGAAAAGTAAATCATCTTGAAATCATTATATGATGCCATGTGGTGTTCTGACCCACATTGGGAAAATCACTGGCATGGATTGGTATGGAACCCTGCAGACCGCTACTGGTTCAAATCAACAATTAATCTTATCTCTGTTTGGAGATGTGCTTAGAAATTTGTCTGATTCACTTATCTATAGTACTGCTCTAGCCTGGCCTGGTCTGGTTTTGGCCTGGGAAAAAGCCAGTGCAATCAATGCTAATACAGAGTTAAGAGGGGGAAGCCAAGAGATTAAAGTTGGGGAGCAGAAGCTAGTGAGAAAGGTTTACCAGTTATTTGGAAAGGCCCAAAACACACTAAGCCAGCCCCACATCAGGGTGCTGCCTACGGGGTGTTTGAAGTGGTTTTTCCCCTAAAGGGAACAGTCTCACTGGGCTCCACTGACTGCTTGCGGCCATGCACATTATCGGGAACCAAACAGTGAATGACAGTGGCTTAGCTATTGTGTCATCATTGACTTGTCAGAGGTTCAGCAGCCGACATCAGTGTGCAGCATGGCAGACAATGTGGACGCCCCGCTTTTTTCTCATGATGTTTGGGGATGGGAGGGCTTATAACATGAGGGCCCACCCTGTTTACTTAGAATCGGTGTATTGCCTGTTATATTTGACAGTTCACGCTCCTGCGCTCTCTTATTCACACCCAAACCTCATCTACAACCTTTGTTTTGGAGCAGCTTATGTGTGCAATGCCCCTGTTGCCTCAGTGGCATTGTGGTTGATTGTAAGCAGCAGGTCTGAGAGTTAAGCCTTGCAGCCGCCTCGTTGCTTTATCTCTCGACCGCCCAAATAAAAGCACCTCTGCTGTGAAGAGTAGCATTCACAACAGCCGCTATGGCGTCATCTCCGTTTGACATCGAGCGTGATATGTACTGTGACCAAGAGGAGTGGAAATAAACTCAGCCAGCCATTTGTTCCGCTGACGCTTCTATCCATTTAAATGTCAACCAATTGGCCCTCCTCCTGAGCAAATTGCTCCACTCCAGTCTGTCTCATTTATGTCAATCCACAGTATGCGTGTGGGTGTGTCTAGGCAGTATGTAGCGGTCTGAGAGGCCAATGGCTTTTTCAGATAGGGTGCAGCGCACACTGCACTCGCCGGCAGGTTTAGCGCAGACTTGCTGAGGTTTCCTCCATTTTGCCTTCCATGCCCGGCTGGCTGCCTAGTGGCTATTGGTATCACAGCACACAGCACAATGGAAATAATGGGTTTCATAGCTGCCATTGTCGCGTTGTGCCTGAACGGGCCTTTTTTGCGCAATGGCTCCTGTTGCCATGGGGATTGTGTCTGATATTTCAATATTACATTTTGCCGTGGTCCAGGAAATACCTGTGTTATAATAATTTGAGTTAAACAAAATATTGTGTTTTTTTAATTTCATTATATTTTTTTGTTAGAAGCACTATTTAAATCTTAAAGTACAATGTAAAAATAGGCTTACATTTTATTATACTTTTGTCTTGTTTATAGTATAACGTTTTGGCTTGTTTCTCTGTTCTGCTGTTAAAATGTTGTAACATCTCAATACTTCCTGATTATCAACAAAGTAACATAAAGGACTACTTGTTTAATTGAAACATGTTTTTCTAAAGTATTTCTTCTATATTAATTGCTGTACATACAGTATTATCCTTTGGTTGGTGGCACATTGCATAACTGTAGAAGAATACAGTTGACCGCTAAACCATTCAGATGGGTGTTTTTGTTGTTTCGTAAACTCCAGGTTTGACCTCCTATCTGTGCCGCAGTGCATCATTTTGTGTGTGTGTGTGTGCGTGTGTGTGTCTGCGTGCGTGAACATTGTTTCAGTTTTGATGGGAAGTTATCGTTTTCATTGAACAGCACCTCCCACATACACATTCCTTTGTTTGTCCTCCTCCCTGTTATTGTTGTGTTGTTGTATGCAACAACCAGCCTTACAGTAAGCCACATACAAAGACTACACACACAGAACACACACGTACCCAGTGGCTTTTTTCCTGCTTCAGATGTCTGTCAGAGTTACAGTACATTACAAGGACTCACGGCAATCCAACTTAAAATGTAATTAAAACAGCTGAATATCAAGACCACCATCTCTCATTCCCTGTCTGCTGATGAACAGTGTGATAGGCTATAAATTGGAAATTAAAAGGGATCACATGGCAGATGTGGTTTTATTCTGAGGCTCAGAGACCCCCTCACACGCACACACACACCCCCAAACAAGGCTTCACCTGGCAATCATCATCATTCCCCCAACACAATGGATACACAGATACTGTACACACACACGCACATGCAGTAAGCATACACAGTGGTGATTCCGTCTCACAGAAAAACACACTGTGTTGCAGTGTATGCAAATTAAAGCATTATACCCTGTTGTGTGAATCTGGAGCTGACAGATACAATGACAGCATGTAGAGTACTGTACACACACTGGAAGAAAGCCTGGTTGACTACAGTGGGTAACAGCCACAGAAAACATGTTTGAAAGCTCCAGTCCTACAGTATACTTCGCTTTCTGTCATGGTAGCTTTCTACACTAACTGATACTCCCTTCCCCCTCTCTCTACCAACCCACTCAGTCATGCAGGCACGTACTGTACACCTGCTGTCAATCACTCTCAGTCACCCATGACAACCATTGTCTTTTCTGAAGTGTGCCATGGCGTCAGTATGGATTTGACTTGTAACCGATGCTGCATTCAACAATGTCTGTAATTAATTATACAGTGAATTATACAGCATATTGCATTGATTATAACGGAACATGATTTCCCTGCTCTACTGAGAGGGTCTCTAGGACTCTAGAAGGCTTTGGCCAGCTTGGCAGTTCACCGTTCATTTGTAAATTAACAATTTTCCATTTCAATTAGGCCCTTACAAAGTGAATCTGAGCACAAAGTAATGAGCCATTGAGTAGCCTAAATTCTTACGTGTCTGATGAGGTGTCGTGTCCAAAGGCTAGAGCAGAGGGGTGCTACTGGCCCTATAGAATTCAAGGGCAATTCAGACTGAGCAGTCATGTTCCACGTACAGCCGACACTTTAATTTAATTTGGCGATCAAAAGGAATGCATCTCTGTAAGCGGTTGAGGTCAGTGTATTCTTTTTTTATGCTTTCAGCGGGGGTGGTTTTCTTAGTCATTAATGACTTTTCGCCATGTTAGAGGACCATAGTGAGAAGGGCAATTTTTCAAACTTTGTTGTTCCTTTTCGCAGGAACTACGATCTATTACTTATGGTACATGATCAGGTTGTCAAGGTAATCCAATCGAAGTAATAGATCTGGTCCCTACTCATGGAACTGAGGCATTTTACATCGGGCATCGGGTCTTTGGTGCTATTATTGCTAATGAAGATTCATGCTTCGTATTTTGCTCTTATTTTTCTATTTTAAAACATTTTGAAATTTGGAGCAAAAAAATACCATCTAAATTTATGTTATAGCATGTTTTTCTCGCCATCGGTAAGAACTTAACGTTTTTTGTTGGCATTTTAAAAAACTGCTGCTCTGACTAGCTTCTGTATTGTTCTATGTATCCCTGGGTACGGAGCTGGTACTAATGGCTACACATCAAAACAGCTTGTATAATCACATGTTCTGTGTCTAAAAAAACAGAAGCTTCGTTTACATGGACCCTTCCAAAAGGAATTGGTTTAAAAACCCAAACCGATAATATATATACACACCTTAATATACACACCTCAATCGGAATAAAAAGCAGAGGGGTAGTATACATTTTTCCATAACCCGATTGAAAGCAGAATAATATGTAAAAGTGTTAAAGTTTAGGCTACTGTTGTTGTGAACGACAAATTGATTGGAGACAAGACGGTGGGCAATTCTGTACAGGTACTTTACACACAGTACAAAACTATTTCTGCACACAGAAATAAGTGAATGGGAGCTAAGGTGACTTCATCTGGAGTCGGAAATCCAAAATCGTCGTAAAACCTGTCACACAAATAGCCTCACTCTGCCTGACATTTCTGCAACAGAAGCTATCCATATTAGATGTTAGCGGGACACGTTACATTACTGATTCCTGCAGTAGGCTACATAATGTGTGATTGTTTGTTTGTTGTTTCTTATGAGAGAGAGATACAGTATAAGGAAGGATTGGGAAATGACTGTGGGCCAAATTCAATCCCGGGTCCCCCAAGATCTATGGGCAGGGAGTTATTGCATGCGCCACAGCTCCACCCATAATGTCACAAAACATATATTACGATTAATTGTGCCGGTGCATGTAAACACCAGATCATATTAGATGACATCCCATGTAAACAGCTACTGTAACAGCCAAAATCTTCAATCGGAAGAATTTAATTTGGAATGTAATTGCATGCTACTCCTGATTCACTACACCCTACAGTAAAACATATAACTATATAATAACACATAATATTACTCCCTACATTTTATTTAAGGGGCAATATGTTGACATTCTTCAACCATCATTATGAATCAGTGATTCTCATTTTACCTACTGTATGACCCTTCAAAGGGTGGTTCGATGCTTAGGAATACTGTAAATACAAACTGTATCTTGCACTCCTGACCCACAGTTTGATAACCATTTCTACTTGTTTATAAAGGCACACAGAGACATGTATAGAAACAAACACTCACACACACACAGATGTGAACAAAATAAATATCAATGAGGTTTTGCACAAATCCAGCAGGAACTATAGTCAAACACTCTTAGCCCATACTGTGTGCTGTTGTATCACCGCAGACCTTTTTCTCAGGTAGGCATGACTGTGAAGAGAGGCAGATTCATTCTCATTCAAGGTGCTTAATTAGTGAGTGTTCAAACAGCAACTGTCATTCCCTTCCACGCTGGAGTTGGTTTTATGTAGAGGAGAAAGAAATCGTGAAGTGGAGAGATCGAGGAACTTTCTTTTCTTCTTATATTTTTTTGTTTTATTACAATTTTGTACAGGAAATTGAGGGAGAAGGAGAGTGTAAAAGATAAAACCACAGTAAATACAGTAAATACAGTAAAGAGAAATGTGTTTCAACTTTGAGTCGAGGAATAATCTGCATGAATTAACAGTGTAGTCGTCCATACTTACTGTAGTACAATACATGTAAAATGTACTTTATTCCACGGTTGCTTTAATAGAAGTAGCAGCCACAGGGCTCCTACTTTTTGACCATATCCTATTTTGTATATGGCTGCCTGCAAGTACTACTCTAATTTAGTAATAGTAACTATAAATAATGTAACGATAATGCTATAAAACACTGCGTGTCTACTGTCATTAGTCTACAGTATCTCTGTCGAGTTCGAGGTGGGTTGAATGCTGCTCCTTGCTCGCAAGCAGACGATGTGTCTGTGTATAGAGAGCAGCGAAGAATGCCAGACACTAGCTGGGTTTACATGGACAATGTTTTGTCTTTCCAAATTGAATCTTTCCATTGGCGGTTTCGGGTTACCTGTTTACTTGGAATGTCACCTAATCGGGTCTAGTGTTTACATGCGCTGTCGCAGAATTGATGTTTTGATGTTAAACATGCTCACATTATCTAGCGCATAATTAAACGTGTCCCGCTAGCAAATGGTAAAACCAGCTTCTAGTTATAAGTATGTCGCAGAGTGAGGCTATTTGTGTGACTGGTGGAGAAATGTATGGCTCCAGATGACAGGGAGACGCACACAGACTGGCCCTGGCTACCTTAACAGAGTATTATTTACCCGCTCCAAACATGTGAGCCCACTCAGATAGCTCCACGTCCCGCAGCTCTTCCAGTGGGCGCACGCACTAGCTAACACCCGCCAACAGAGCTCCGTGTCCGGTACTAACTCCAAATCGCGTCGCAGTTGATTTGTCCAGACTTTGTACCGTTATAATACATCCATTGTACAGCGACTGTGCAGAATAGTTTACCGGCATCACACAAATCGTAATACGGGGCATGCGCATGAGAACACACCCAGGAAGTAATCTGGTTTAACCATTTACATGGTAGAAGGTAGAATTCTTCTGTCAACCGGGTCATGGAAGGGGTCATACTACCCTTCTGCTTCGGAATGAAATTTTGATCGGGCCGTTTCTCTTCCGATCGTGGTGTTTATATGGAGCATTTTCTTTTGGGTTGGGCCTTTAACCTGATTCCAATCGGAATATTAGGGTCCATGTAAACGCAACGCTGTATACTCACATACACAGGTGCAGTAATTCTAAGAGTTCCAGACCAAAGCTCTATATACTTCTATCCTTTTAATTAAAACTTTTTTTTTTTGTATCTACCGTATGTGTGTCCTTGTTAAGAATATTGACATTTGGAAATTGTTGGTGCTATTACTTTTAGCAATTATTTCCTGGTATATCAGATAGGTCAGTATGTTGTAAATGTCCTGGTACTGTATATCAGATAGGTCAGTATGTTGTAAATGTCCTGGTATATCAGATAGGTCAGTATGTTGTAAATGTCCTGATATATCAGATAGGTCAGTATGTTTTAAATGTCCTGATATATCAAATAGGTCAGTATGTTGTAAATGTCCTGGTATATCAGATAGGTCAGTATGTTTTAAATGTCCTGGTATATCAGATAGGTCAGTATGTTGTAAATGTCCTGGTATATGCCCTTCCATCACTCCTCACCACAGTGGGGATAACCAATGATGGGTCCGTGACATCCACACATCCTCACCTTCTTTCACTGCCCCTCTATCTATCTATCTATCTATCTATCTATCTATCTATCTATCTATCTATCTATCCCTCTCTCTCTCTCTCTCTCTCTCTCTCTCTCTCCATCTCCCACTCTGTTCTCTGCTGTTTTCATCCATCCAGAGCACTGAGTTGCCAGTCTTCAAAGAGAGTAACATGGAGGTAAAGGCAAGATTACAGGACACACACACACACACACACACACACACGCATACACAACACACACACTGTTACTTCATTGGCGGGCTCTGTGTAGAAATCACTCGGTGATGTGAATAAACGAGCCAATCAGTTAGTTTGAAGTGTTTGGCCTTTCATTTCCCAACCGCTGCTTTGGCCTCTGTGAATATGAATTCCTGTACGCTAACACCACCACCACCTCCCACCAGTCATCACTGACTGAGGCCAGGGGAGAGGTAGAGAGAGACTAAAGTCATGTCTAAATATTTGAAGAGACTGATGTGATGTTTGGCTTTGAGCCTCGCTGTCAAGGAGAAAGTAGCGAGGAAATCAACAGAGACCAGGTTTAAGATCTAGAGCGGGGCAGAAAACATATCTGTTTTGGGTTTGATCTCCTGTCCCCCTCACACACACACACACACACACACACACACACACACACACGCACACAACATCTCTCTCTCTCTCTCTCTCTCTCTCTCTCTCTCTCTGTCTATTATATATTATATATAATTACACTGGTGGTATATTCCATCTCTCCATCTTTATCAAATGTGTAAAACCTGCTCCCACCTTGAATAATGTCTTTAAATACCCGCTGGGGTCCTGAACAGGTGACTGCTAAGCATGCGCATCTGGCAGTCGACATGTGTCTACCTGTGCTTGTATCGCCCCCTGCTGTCTGTGCACTTGACTCAAAGATATTGGAATAAATACCATAACAACGATCGATTGCCATGCATTTCAATGGAAACAGATATGTAACGCTTCTGGTCTCTTACAGTAAATGGGTGTAAATACAGTAACTGGCTGACAGCCAGTGCCGGGACCACTACTTCTACCATGCATGGCCTGATATTAAGTCAATTTACCCCAAAGCAGTTTGCTGCAGAAACACCGTTGTGGCCTCAGGTTGATCGTAGATACTTGGGAATTAATGTTATATACTGAAAATACCCATTCATGCCGCCAGAGAGAAATAATGGGAAATAATATTCTAAAATGCCTGTGACTTGCATGGAATGCTGGGTTGTTCTGGTCTGGGTTGTCGTCCCCCCCCGCCTTCTTTTCCATAAATCAAATGTGGAAGTGCCGTCCATTGAACCCTCTCTGCCTACATGTTTCCACAGATAACACGCTCTCACCACCATAGCTCACTACGCCAGCGTTTTGAGTGCAGGCAAACTATTATACACGATTTAAAGCTAGGACGCGGCGGCCATGTTGGGAAGTAAATAGCAACGGGCACATTGACAGTACAGAGCAGAATGCTCATACAGTACTAACTTGCCAGAAACATTGCATGGCGGGGACAGCATGCCACAAACAAGCTGGCTAGTATGGAAACGCAGGCCTGTCTCCAGTTGTAACTGAATGTCCCCGCAGACACGTTGTGTCCAAAACAAAGAAATTCCCTAAGATTCTTTTCTGTGATGTTTTATGCTGTTTCTCTGTCATATTGGTATATTCAGCTTTGCTGTTGACAGAAAAGACTTTGGCCAAAGCCATGTCGGTAATAGATCCCACCGTATGTTTGCTGTATAATAAATATAACTCCTCTGTGCCTGCTGTGACTCATTATGCTGGTAAGAACGTGCTTTTCCATCTGACCCAGGGACAACAGCTGTGTGAATGCATGCTAAAAGACGTATGGGTTTAAAAGTGTTTAAACCGCATTAGTAGCATCACCATCACCGTCCTTTCCTCTATCGCTATATACATGCAGTACATTATCAGCCAGACAGTCTCTCTCTCTCTCTCTCTCTCTCTCTCTCTCTCTCTCTCTCTCGGTGGGAGGAATTATGTAGATAGATGCACTCAAAGACGAGAGGAGAAGGAGAGAATGCCTTTTCTGCGCTTTTCTCCTCTCCTCTCCTGTCTCCTTTGCTCCTTTCTTCTCTTCTCATCTGCACGTACTGTGTTTGCTCATCCCATTCTCTCTGCTCTCCTCTCCTGTCTGTGTGTGAATGCAGAGCAGGCCCCCATACAGTACATACACTTCAGTTGGCGCTGGCCAATTTACTGGCGTCGTGTCAGATTTGCTGGAGGAGAAGCTGAGGCCGTCTCCCTGCTCCCCTCACTGTAGGGATGGACGGAGAAGGGGGCGATGGGTGGATGGATGAGGGAAGGAGAAGGAAGAGGTGCAGGGGAGAAACATGAGAGACATAAGTATGGGAGGATACTAGGCTGACAGCTATGTCAGAACCACAGCCCAGTTTTATTACGCACACACACACACACACACACACATACAGAGAATGTCATAATGTCTTCAATGCAGCTCGCCGTCACACAGCTAACCCCTGCGGAGATGAGGGAGGGGGTGAACAGGAAAGCAGTCAGCGCGCTGACAACACTCTGACAGAGTTTAATTCCCAGGCGAGTTCGCCGCTCTACAAGACATTTCTGGGGATTCTTGTCATTTGAATAGATTAAATGGGCCTTTCATTGGACTAAGCTGCCTCACTGCTGGGCTCTGCCTCTGCGTTGGATTAAGACCGCAAGATGGTTCATGAGGGTAGAACAACACTGAGGAGGAGGAGAAGATGGAGGAGGAGGAGGAGGAGGAGGCAGGGTGGAAGGAGCTAAAGCACAGAGCAAGGGTTAGCGTGTATGTGCTACTATTGGATTCCAGTATTACAGGGGACAGGCTGTATGTTGACATATTACATCACCTTCAAACGCCTTAAAATCCCTTGACGAAGAGGAACGTCATTCTGTTGGAACACAAATACAAGACACTATTGGGCAACGCGTGCACGCTGCGCACACACGCACAACCCGTAAGTGTGTATGTGGTAAAGGGGGTCCTGTCTTTTCAGGCCTGATAAACCCCTTTAAGTCTGAGCAGATAGCGAAGTGGGAGAAAGCAGTATGTGAGCGCTGTGAGACACACAGGCTCAAATTGCTACTGCAGTCACTATGAATCAAAGGAGAAATGAAGCAGTGAACCTGCATTCATTACCTATTGTGCTTGACAGGTAAACATACAGTTTCTCTTGACTCAAGGAGGCTTTGTTGGAGTTCCCATTGACTGAATTCCCCCCCTCTCGCCCACCTGCAGACACGGAGGGCTGCGAGCACACCTGGAGGAAGTTCCATGGCCACTGCTACAGGTACTTCAGCCACAGGCATGCCTGGGAGGACGCAGAGAAGGACTGCAGGGAACACGACGGTCACCTGGCCAGCATCCACAGCCCCGCAGAGCAAGCCTTCATTAGCGGTAGGTGGACCTAGGTCACACACAGACACTCTACAGCAGGGGTGGCCAACCCTGGTCCTGGAGAGCCTCAGCCCTGCATGTTTTAGATGTCTCCCTGCTCCAACA
>JAODLL010042779.1:7500-20657 GCA_026546735.1 Forbesichthys agassizii | reverse complement strand
TATATATGTATATATATATATATATACACATATACATACATATGTATATATGTGTATACATATATATATACATATATGTGTGTATATACTGTATATACATATACATATATGTGTATGTATATACATACACATATATACTTCTGCCAATGCCTAACCACAGATCCTTGCCCCAAATCCTAACCCCACCCCCACCCCACCCACAAGCACATACCCCCTCTAGTTGGAAGGTAATCTAAAAACATACAGTATCACCTGTGTGTTTGTTCCCTATTCTGACAAATAAGCACCACTAGCTCCCTAAATAGCTATACATTTCACAACGCACATAATGTGTGGCTGTGTGGCTCACATATGTGTCTGAGTCAGTGAGTGAGAGAGAGTGAGTGAGAGAGTGAGAGAGATTCAGCTGGTGAGTCATATAATCAAGCTTGCATAACAGGCCACATTCTGTCTCTCCATCCCTCTTCCTCTCTTCCTTATCTCATCACCATGACTAATCCACCATGAAGAGGAGAAGCATTTGCTACAGTGCAGCATACAGCGGCCTTATTCTACGTAACACACACACAATAGCTTTAGTGCTGCTACGATAACAAAAAGAGGGAAAACAATATAGGTATAAAAAGGCAAAAGGCCAACCCTCCTAATTTTTCTGTCGCACTTGCGGCAATTTCCATTGCATTTTGTTTTGTTTTTTTCTGGTGCTGCTATTCCGTTTAATAGAGAGCACTGCCGCTGCTGTGATGCAACAGCTGTCGGTTTGTGTGTGCGTTTATTTATAGCGCAGACACAGGACTGTGGGTCGGTCACCATCTGTTTGATGAAAAAAATCGTTGACATTTAGTCGCATAAGTGTGACCAACACATGCACACGCACATGCGCACGCACACACACACACACACATACACTTTTGTAGCGTAGAGTGTACTCATGTACTTTAACACAGTTCACGGAGTGACGCACTTGTGATTTTATATAACAGCTCCTATGAAAGTTTTATGCACTGAGCTTCAGTAATACCAGTGTCTCTAACCCTGTGGTCTAACACTGACATAATGCAGACCAATAACAACAAACCATGACTTCTAGATTTGAGTCCGCAGCAGCAGACACCAGCTGTCTAGATACAATACATTCACTGTCGTATTGCAGGTTTCCATGTTTAAAAAAAAAGAACATCCCGGATCTGCTTGAACTGCCGCCCCAGCGACCCGACCACGGATAAGCGGTTGCCGATAGATGGATCTCAGATCTTAGTTCCTGCCATTAATGACCAATGAGACTGAATAGAAACTGAAGACCAAATTAGCAAACCGATCACTGAACCAGCCACGTTCAGTCAGGAAAATCATGAGTCACAATGATCTGTTGATATTAGGCTGCAGTCTACATGCATGATGGAAAAGGGGCCAATTGGCATGCTGATGTTTATTTAAGCAATGTGTCATAATTCATGATAAACATTGGGCACAACTAAGTGCAATGTATGTGTCCATCCTCTACTGTGCTTTCAACATTCACATTCACATTTCACATTTGCAGGGTGCACAGGTGTTATTGAAGAGAAATGGAAAGAGGGTAAGGGTACTAAGAACATGGCCACATCCTGACCTCTTCTGGTTCATTAGCAGCTCTCTGTGTAGGTCCTGGTGATTTCGGGAGCCCTTCACCGGGTTCATCAGCTTCTTGGGTTTGATGAGATCATCGCAGTCTCCCTCCAGGTAGTCCGGCTCCGCCATGACACTCCTCCCCGGTGACAGTGATAGACCAGGATCACGCAGATCTTCAAAGGGACAAAGGCAAGACAAAACTATCTGAAACCAGTGGGAATCTCAACTTGTTTTGAACCAAGGCCCTGACAAATATGTTCCTTATCTGTAACTCCGATTAACTTACTTACTTATTTACTTACATCTAATGATAAAAATCTTTGTGATATACAGTTCTTTGTAAAGTGCCACGTTTTCTTATTTTGATGGAGCATGCTGGTTTTGAAAACCTAATGAGGGTGTCAGCAGCTATTACATAACTGTTCCACAATGTGGGAACAGAACATTTCATCCCGGTCAGATATTGCATATTCCATATGCAAAACAATATATAGTGATCAAAAATATTAGAAATATTTCAATATGAGTCTACTTTTATTAAAATAACAAATAATGATTAAATTATTATATATACTTAATTAAATTATTGCATCTAGGTTTTATAATTAAATATTTATATAATTGTATAAAAGAATACACAAATTCATACAAACTCACCCTGGTGATATGTAAAGACCGGGTATCTAAACATAGTAGCCATGTCTGCTGTTATTTTGAACCATTAAAATATTTTTTCCCCTGTAGACTGAATACACTTTCTTCTCAAATCAGCACGATGCAGACAAACAATGACGAGGGATGCTCAACCCGCACAATCTTCTCCAATTGAGGTTAGAGTTTAAATTCCGTCCTGGAACAATGTGACTTTACCTAACACAGCGCACTATTTATTATACGCAAGCAGATCGCTCCCCCCTCCACCCCCCTCCCTTATCGCTCTCTAGCTCCCATAACATCGTGTTCTCTCCCACTCCCTCTTAATGCAAATTTCATGAAATGATTGTAAAACTAAAATATTTATATAGCCTTAAAATCAGACTATTTTCTTCAACAGACGGGTTAAAAATATGATCTAGAAATTCAAATAGTTGTTTTTAAAACCAGACAAACGACAAATAAGATGTAATGACTTCATTGCACCACTAGAGGTCAGCGTCCATGCGTCCTAGAAGCTACCTCAGCCAGTCACTTACATAACAAAGACCCTGCTCCCTTGATAAATCTGGTCTCTGACTGAACATGATGGAACAAAGAGCTATGAATCCACAGCCCAAAAATGTTTTTAAATTGAACTTCTGTGCTGCTAGAAATTGTATTTAATAAATTCCTTTGTGAGAATAACAGGCTGTGAATGCACGGACAGGTTTCCATTAATGCCAGCAGTAGGGGGTAGAGGATGTTAAAGGCTGGCAGTGTTGTAAAACTGTTCCCCAGTTTAACACATCTGCTCCTACTTCCTGTGTGCCTCAAGGAAGAGGGGAAGCGACATGGTGTGTTCAAAGGGCCCCTGAAACTCCAAACTGGTGTCTACTATCTATTCATATATTAGTTGTGCCCTGTAATTTGACATCCGTTCGTTTCATCTAAAAGAAATACAGATGCCCAACTCACTGACAGAGATCACATTAGACCAGCTTGCTTGGTCACTTAATGTGCTAATGTGCTCTATGTGGTAAGTCCCGCAAAAGAATAGCAGCACAAAAACCAACAGCCAACTGACCTGTACTTTGCACTTGTTGTGTTTGCACACTGTGTACAACACCAACTGTGTTGTGACTATAGTAGCAAGTGATAAATAAAGTGATGGACAGCTTGTGTGACTTTGTAATTTGGGAGGTACATTGTGTCCTGGGTGTTGAGGTACAACCCTGTCTGCTATTCATGTAATGGCGATTAAAACCATTTATTTATAGGGTCTGAAAGTGAACTCACTCAAACAAACAAACAAACAAACAAACAAACAAACTCCTAATGAGAGTCACAGGACTCTAAATAGGTCCTCCGTAAATAGACACTAAGTTCAAGCAATGACCCGTGTGTATACAACAACAAAGTCGCTTCCATGGATAGAAAAAAATAACAAAGTAGGCTAGGGGAGGTGAAAAATAAAGATTCACATGGTTTGAAATCAAACCACGTGTGCACAACACCAGCTGACCTCTTGCACCATTCCAGAGTTGCATCCAGCCACTGTAATTGGCAGTATCATACTGGATCTTATAATCTCCAATTTAGCATTTTGCCAGATCACATTTCCAGCAACACAAGAGATAAACATTAACCGCCACTGCCAGTAAATGTAAATATTTATTTGCCAATATGCCGATTGCAATCAACAACGTGCAGTCAACAAGGTGGACATCAGACAATATCAATGTACAGCAGATACATGGTGCAGCCATAGTAATAAAGCAATTTCTGTTTATTCTTTATGGTATAATCCTTATGACCAATTTTTGGCGGGATGTCATATCCTTTGGGTCATACTTTGGAAGTTAAGCAGTAAAATGCTTGCATTTGGCTATTATCTTTAGTATTAGTAGTAGTAATAAGCAGAGCATGGTGTAGGCGTGTTATTGGATAAGAATCTCGAAGGGGAAGGAAACTATTGTAGGCTACTCATGCATTTCTCAACCAATCTGTCAATTTTCTATGCATGATGCACAAAACAGGAAATACCATTTGTCAACTAGTTCACACCCTAGACGGTTTCCCTGCATGTGTTCAAAAACGTAGATCTAAAACAAACGTACCCAAGGAGATGGTATGATTAACCACGTACAGTATATGAAAGTCAAAAGGAGATGGCAGATGGGTAGAAAGTCTAATGATAAAGAAGGAAAATATTGGCAGATCTCTATTGCATTCTTGCCAATAATAAACAATACGGGAAACATTCACTAAGTAAACCTTATACTGATCATAATTACATTAATTGGTACATTTTGACTGGCATTAAACTGCTGTGTTTTATAAATAAATAAATAAATAAATGTAAAAGGCCAGATTATTTCTCCCTCTCACAGATGGGAGATCCACCCCTTAGGGGAAATGATGTCATCAATACCCCTAAAGCAAGTCCCACACCCACCGCTCTCTCTCTCTCTTTTGCCCCTACACACCCAATATGTGTGTGTTCATGATGAGAAGAACTGGGTTTGTCTCATAGGATGTCTGTAAATGATGCAGTAATTCTGCCAAAAATGGGGAGCAGCCATAATTTAAACACACGCACATACAGTGAGACAAGAAAAACATGGTGGGACAATAAGCTAATGGTGCACTACACTACATATGCTGTGCTAATAATTTACATACATAAATCCATAGTTATAAATAAATAAAATAGAAATGTGCACTACCACATTATGTACACATCGACAACACCACCGTTGGTCCGCAACATCTGAAATGACCACAGAATTAATATGAGAGGAAAAGATTGTGTCAGCAAATTGCAGTTCACTACACCAAACGTCTACATTTACAGTTTGTATCCGACTGCTTGTATCCAAAGCGACTTACAATCAGCAGCCTACATTTGCCAGTAGTTGCATAAGTCATATACACCAGTCATCTTAAGAAAACCCCAATTTGTTGACACCAGCATGTCATCAAGGCTATCACATTGTACATTACCTATTAATCTATTATTAAATTCATAAAATAATTGCTAGAGGTCTAAATAACAGTAAAGTGCTTTCTTTTGAAAGAGCTGATATAAGAGCAGAAAAGAGAGAACATCTGACCTGAGAAGAAACACCAGAAGAAATCATACGGTACACCCAGACCACCACTACAGAATGTCAATGTGCATTTATCTTATTTTGTATCCATCTGTCTACAGTATCCATCTTTCTAAAAAAACTAACAACTTGTTCCAAATCATAGCAAGGCAAAATCTCAAATTAAAAAAATTGTAATTGAGGATTCATAAGATGATGTAGAATAAATGACATATTTGTGTTCAAATGTTTTGTACGTGCTGTGTTTTTGTAAGAATAAAAAATGTAATTGTTATGATGATGGGAATAGGAATTTGGGGGTTAGTGTCTGTATTAAATTTCCAGACTTGTAGCACTGGTCCAGAGCAGAGCAAAGGGCCCCAGGAAATTATGGGGCCCTTATAATTGACTTAATCCTGACGACAGTGTTAACCCCTCACCCGTCTCTAGACAGTAACCAATGAGAGATGTGGTGTGGCAATGTAAACACCAACATAAGGGGAGTCAGATGTGAACCATCACGTGCCATGTGACAGGCATGTGCTGTCAGGTTTTAGCTATTCAGCGCACGTGTATGCTGGAGTCACCATTAAAGCAATGAGGTCATGTGGGAAGCACTAGCTTCAGGCCCAAGTGAGGGCAAGGCCTGCTAATAAAGAGCAATGTAGATTTTCCTCTTTTATCCCTGATGTCAGTGTTATCATATGTGAGGTAATGAAAACTTTATGTCCTTGCATTGTTTAGCATTGTATTATACAATACTGTTTGTTACTGTATTATTGCTTGATATATATTTTTTAGGGACAATGCACATTAATCAACATTTCGGTAAAAGTGGCGGTTTTTGCCTGTCGGCTAATTTTCAACCGCAGTCCCTGGACACATTAAAATTATTTACAGTAACAATACAATTGATACCAGCAATACAGTACAAGCATATAACTACTTATTCAACTTACTTATTCAATATTTAACAACTATATTACACGTCACAGGAAGTTTGGCCTTATGGGGTATTCAATAAAAATGGAAAGAGGTCCAGTTACAGAGCCATAAAGGCCCATGAATACAATCAAATGTGTGACTTTATGTCATGCAGACGAGCGCTCGAGCTGTTTCAAGCAGGTTTCACGTGGATCAGTGGTTCTTAACCTGGGTTCGATCGAACCCCAGGGGTTCGTTGAGTCGCTCTCAGGGGTTCGGCAGGGGTCAAGACACACACAATATAGCCCGGTTCACACTAGCAATGTCGGGTTTTTGTCGACGTCAAAAATGGCTAAGAAAGCCTTTGAGATACCGTTTGTTACAACGTATCGTCAATCCTTTTCAAGGGTGGTAGTCATGAAAACTAAGAAAAGGAATAGACTTTGTTGCAGAAATTATTTGGGAGTGGCACTTGCCAAGGTGTGAAATTCATGTTTTGTTGGTTTTGTTCTTTGAACATAGTAATTTTGTGTGCAACTGATGCATGGTTCAAAAATATATATACCTATGTTTTGAAGAAATCATATTTTATTTTTCCAATCACAAAGGGTTCGGTGAATGCACTGATAAAGCTTGGAGGGTCCAGTACCTCCAATAAGGTTAAGAACCACTGACGTGGATGCATCAATTATTTCTGTATACAAAATAACTTTATTTGAAATTAGCTACAGTATATTTATGACTATGATCATTATGTGCACACATCGTTTCCTATGAACAATATTGGCGTAACTAAGCATTTCAGTGGAAATAAATGTATATGTCTAGAACACTCATTTGTGAGCTTAGTAGGACATCCACTGCCGTCTGTAGTGGGCACCACGCACATGCGCAGTCAACATGCATATGTCCGCATGGACAAAGTATGCCTGGGCCTTAAGTAGCCATATGTAGTCTGTAAAGTTAAGGTTTATCCAATTCTAACTATTATTTGTTACTATAACAACTTGCATCTAGCCTAGAAAACAAATATCGACGTACACCATTCCACTGAGCCAAAAATTATTACATGTTGGTATTTGAACCAGCAATCTCTCTCTCGCAGAAAAGTTTAACGATCATGAAGCCAAAAATAGCCCACTTGTCTATATGTATTGTCAAACCTAGAAATAAGAGGGGCGTATTTCTACCACAAAATAATTATGTTTGGGTGACTATAAAATTTAAATGAAAGAAGTGAAATAAACATTTATTTTAACACCACAAAAGCAATAAAATCCTTCAGCACGTCTCTCCATTGCCTGTCTTCATCTTGCTTCCCCTGTTCAAAGAAACATGCTAATGGGATAGCACCTGCTTTTCAGAGGCGGAGAATTTTCACAGCAAAACCGACTGCAGTTTTCATACATTCAACGTAATAGGTAATATCACTCTATCCTTACATCTTCTCCCATTTATTTGCGCAACACTCCCAATCTCTCCGAACCTGATATGCCAGAGGAATTGTTGTCACAAGTCCATCTGGGAAGCCGCACATTGAAACTTTATGTACTTTCAAAAAAATACTTGGCAGTTGATTGGATTAACCATCTGGTCGTTTTTGCTGTCGGCACCATGGTCGGCACACCTAAACCACGCCCGTATAGCTATAAACACGACTGATTGGAAAGTTAAGTTACTACTCGGACACGTTCAAAATGATTCTGAGGTTTTCCAGACTGATTCTCACAGCAAAATTAAACTGAAGCTCACAAGATCAGGATGGCCTCGCGAGGCTAAATCTCCCATCGACCCTTCCATGAATGCATATGCTTCAAAAGGAAAGTGCAACTTGCCATCCTCTGTTCCTTCAGCAGGCAGAATAGCGTTTTGCCATGTTCACACATACAATGCCATGTTTTTTGCCACAAAGTGCGATGAAATTACGGCTAAAACGGGCGCAAACATGTTAGCACATGCTGCACTTAATGTGGTGAGCTAACCAGACATCATGTAAGCGTTGTTGAAACACCCTTACTAGTCTGAGATTAATTTCTTTCAAACGTACTGTGGGTCCTATCTTACAACCGACCCAATGCAGTGCAAAGCGGGAAAGTGTCTTTGCTAGTTTCAGACTGACATAGTTGTCATTTTCCTGACCTTGTGTTAGAATGTTCACCCAAATGCATTGCAACACAAACAGTTTTCAGATGTCTCCCAAAACCATATACAGTATTTACACCCAATACAAATGCGGGATGAAGTTTTGAACCCAAATGTTTTCACTACGCAAAGTATTATGTGATTTTAAAATAACAGATACAATCCCGGCCTACAATATTCCCACTTTGATGATTCCCACTTTGTTCACGATTCTCTTGACTCTTGTTAAAAGGTTTGGAAGCAAACACTACAACTGTAGCGTTATATTGTGTGAGCTCCTGTTGCTACATGTTGTGACAGCCCCGGGGAAAAGGCAGATAACAGAATGAGATGGCAGAAATGGCACAGACCTCCCTTTTTTTTAATCACGATATGGGAATGTGATGAACTAGCCAAATCATTATAGTATTGGGGAAGGGTTTAGTTTCATATAAGCACGCACACACACACACACACACACACACACACACACACACACACACACACACACACACACACGCGACAAGAACCTTCGGAAACATGCTACTCAGCATGCTTGACCGAAGTTAAAAACCAAAGCCTTCTCTCTGAGGTCATACTGGGCACCTGTGCTGCGCGGGGCATCATGTGTTGAGTGCATGAGCGTACGCGTGTCATTTTTGGGTAGAACGGGGGTCACAGCTGTCACCGTCCAAACAAAAGCTTTTCTATATGCCAGATACTCAACAGACAGCTGGCAACACATGAACACATGTTCGTGTATAGATGTGACGCATGTTGTTCATGTATGATATGGATGCCACGAGAACAGTTAATACGATTTATAACAGGCATCAAGACGAAGTGCATGTAAAAACCTACAAGGCACCCTTAATGTAGGCAACCGTTATGAAAACTGTACGTCTTAATATGACTCTGACATTAACCTGCAGGTGCGTGCGCACATGCATGCATACACACACACACACACACACACACACACAATGCCCTAACCAGCATGCCTCTCTTGTCAGTTTTGAAAACAATATGAGCATTAGTGGAACATCAGGGGGTTGTAAACAGACCTTCATAAACAGGTTGAACAGAAATACAGGGTCAGTAGCGTATTGTTCAATCATAAAAAAAGAGTCTTTGTTTGGGGGTCTCATCCACTTCCAGAGTCCGCGCTTTGTGCTACACTGCTGCTTAACACCCTTTTTAGAGAATCACGCCCCTCTCCATCGTCTACTGGCTGAGGCCAGCCAGGAGCTCGATTCTTATTGGCTTAGAAGCACATTATGGAGGATTAGGGAGTATCTCCTTTGTTTACATGCTGGAGCAGGGGGGGCAATAACAACTGTTACTCTAGGCAACTGGATAATCTGCAGTTACAACAGCGCAATGCATGGTGACAGTGCACACATGAACCCTCATGTTGAGGGTTGACCTCTCTCTGACAAGCTTACTCACAAGTGTACGCAAACACACTCATGCACATGTATACCTAGAGGGACAGAAGGAAATCATATGGTTCATGGAATTATTCAAATTTCCAAACCCATTCCATACTAAAGAACTTCGGCTGCTAGAGAGAGAGATGTAGCCTTTGGTGGGAGTGCGATCCTGTGTGTCTTTCGAACAAGACAGCATCATATGTCTCGATTCAGAGTTACCAGGAGCTTAATGCAATTCATGAAGCTCGGGGTCTAGTCTCCATTCTTCAGCCCAACGAGCCTTGGAGGCAGGAAGACAGTGTGTGTGTGTGTGTGTGTGTGTGTGTGTGTGTGTGTGTGTGTGTGTGTGTGTGTGTGTCATGTATTCACTATTACTACAGAAAGTGGCGAGCACAGTAATGGTACATTATTGTGATTGAGGCTCCTGTGCAACAGCAGGAAAATCAATGAGATTTATCAGAGAAGCTAAGTGTGTGTGTGTCCCTTTTAAAATTATATGTCCCATTTCATGTATACTGCACACACACACACACAGAATATCACTTCCTGTTCCTTCCTGTACACAACCGAACACAGAAGATCTACACAATCAACTTGCTAGACCATAAAGCCGTAGTGCGGGTTTGAGACTTGTTACCACAGGTAGAAAACCGTTGGCCCTAAATGTCAGTTATAGGAACACGATGCCTGAAATAGATTATCATGATTTCATGTCATAATTTCAGTTAAGGTATTGTAATTTTGGTGTACACAGTCACAGGAAAAACAAGACATTGTGAAACCAAAGAAGCCACCACTACCAACAACTTGAGACAGCATGCCACAGTTTGCACTGACAATGTTGTAATGCGGGGAAACTGTTCCTGTACAATTTTGCATTAATAAAATAGTCAAGCATTTACACACTGCCTCATCTCAACAACCTTACTCTTAGAGACACTAAAGAGTCTCTTATGCATACTATATTACATCTGACAAATTGTCATTTGCATCAAGGTAATCCTTCACTGACCATGGACAAAATGTCAGTGTTTAAAAAAAACTGTATGAGAACTTGATTAGGTAATGAGTGGAGACACACATCTTTACACACACACACACACACACACACACACACACACACAGACCAGCTTGCGTGGCATTAGCAAGGCCCGGGGCTTGGGTGCATTCTGCTGAGTAATGAGAATGTTTGTGTCCACGGACATACTGTCCAGAAGAACCGATAGAAAACCAGCCCACACATGTACAAAGAAGCTAAGCGCTGACTGAAATTAACTTCATTCCCTTCCGCGTGTTCACATAAAATACAAAATTCTGCATGTTTGTGTAGAGTTCACCAGGGACTGTACATCTCAGGGGTATCTCACGCTGGTCAATACAAATGGGTCATAAGACCCCTGTACCTGTCCACACATGAACGCAAGCAAGCAGGCACGCACACGCAGCATCCTGTCCTATTGTGACAGTACCAGCCTTTATGGGAAATAGACAGCACGAGTAGAGAAAGAGAGGAGGGGGTCGGGTTCAAAGATCACACAACAGATGTAAATTGTTTAGCAAACTCCCTTCCAAATGACTAACACATGTGCACAACCTACCGCCACCTCCCCCTCACACACACACACACACACACAAACTGGCTTGGGCAATGCTGCAAAGTAATTTATATCATTTGTCTTAGTCACTTTCTCTCCCCTTAAAACACCTCTGACTTATTACTATACCCTAATATAGGTGGCAGTGGCACACGCCTCATGTTGGCCACGCTGCTACAGCTACTACATCCACCCAGTAAGCACATGTTGACACAGCTATCTGGTGTTCATTCTCTCTTTACGGTTACTGTTGTGGAATGGTGACAATAGTCTGTGGATGAATGCTAAAGCCCTATGTGGCCACAACCTATGAAGATGTTGCTCTGTCATGAACACACACACACACACACACATATACATACATACTTTTGATAAACAAATGATTGCATGTTGCTTTCAATCCCAAAAGTTTACAGCAGGATTCAATGCTGAAACAAACCTAAGAATACATTTCTAGTTCACCTAGAAAACCAAATTAAGTTTCCTATACAGGGAGAGTATGTTGTATAACAACTCAGGTCAGGTAGAGTATGTTTTATGACAACACAGCCAGTGTATCAGACTTGATGTGTCATGTGTTTTATAGGCGTTATGCCATGGCATCATACTTTATTACCCACATCCTAATTCACCGGTGCTAACAAATATTGTATTTCTGTTCTATAATCAATGTTGTCATCTGAACCCAAACGTATGTATCATCAAATATCACTGCATTATAGTACAGGCCTATGTTGCAAAGCAATAATCTCAGTGTCTCATTTGACTCTTCACTGTCCCGTTGTCGAGTCATGCGCTGCAACAATAGGAAACAATGAACTATAGAGTTTCTATTTTGAAATCGTTAATCCCGAGTGTCCTGGCCGAGCGAATGAGCAAGATATGGGATGTATAAATATATTCTGTATTACACGCGGCCTGACGGGACATACAGTAACGTGCTGCTTTGTTAGTGCGCTCATGAAACAACACACGAAAACCCACCAGTCCAGACACGCACACACACACACGCACACACACCTACCTCAAACTCGATCCCCGAAACGACTTCTCCCACTAAAGTGCTTTAATATTTAAAATGACAAAGTGGTTCAGGCCACATCAGCTCGTCCCCCGATCACTTCTTTCGTTAAGGTGTGTCTGCAAATCTGCTTTCTTGTTCTTGGAAACAGTTCAATACTAGCTGAGGCACATACTCTGGAGGGCCGATAGAAAATGTAAATTAACCCTAGAAGGAGGAGTCACATGACGCAACTTTGGGGGGCTCCTCCCTTCTTCACAGCGCAAGCCAGCACACTACATCGGTTTCTGTAGCTGGGGAAGACCCCTCAGTCTAGGGGCGGGGCCAAAGTGAAGCGCTAAGACTGGGCAGTGGCTGTTCTGTCGCCCGTAACAGTTTAGTTTTATGATTTGACTGCATTCCCCCTCAGGAACAGTTAAAAAACAACTATGTTAAATATGAAGTTGTTTTTCTCTGAAAATTCATGAATGGTTTTGAACATAGCAATTCCTACTGCATAATATTGTCTTTGGTAACATTATACAATCCTGAACATTCAGCATGTCAAAGTGTAACCTTTTAAGTGATGAAGATTCAAGAGTCAACACGCATTAATACTTTATTTATCTAAAAAAAAAAGTATTTGTTTAAGTTTTATGTCAAATTATTTGAACAGCAATGTTGTATGGCTGTGTAGGATAATGACTGCTAATAATTGTTTTAGATCATTTAGATCATAGGTGTTTTT
>JAODLL010042779.1:0-5000 GCA_026546735.1 Forbesichthys agassizii | reverse complement strand
ACACGTCACTGCACTAGAAACAGAGATACAGAGATAGCATAGGACCAACACTTCACTCCTGGAACTTTGTAGTACTGGGGCGACAGTGGGTAGAGCGGGATCCAAAAGTATCTGGTTCGAGAACTCCTCACCAAGTGTCTAGGTGTCCTTGAGCAAGACATCTAACCATAACTGCTCCTGGTGGTTGGTCGCACCTTTTGTGCATGAATCACCATCGGTATATGATAGTGCCTGAGTCCTGTTGGTAAGTGGTAAATCACAAGCCATGCATATTCAATTTGCAATGCGCGGCTACATATTGACTCTCCTGTTGGACAAGGACATGGGAGAATGTGTTGTTTTCATGAGCACATTTGTTGTCATATGGGTCCATGACATGCAAAGTTGGCGGTATTATAATTGCAGGGATTTGAAGCCTCCACTGAGCCTGTACTTACTGGTCAAGGCACCTATAGATTTACGCAGCTCCACATAGCTATTCCACTTAGCGTAATGACTGCCAATGGAATTCAAAGCAGATGACTTCATTACAATGCACCAACAGTGTGTCATGGAATAAGACTGAGAAATGGACAGAGCTACATGTGAATGCTTTAACAACAATACACACTAACAACATAAACTCACAAAGTTGCCAGTGTGAGTTACCACCAGAGTTGAGTTAAACATTAACTATAATAAAGTGAAATTGAAAAGACTGAATTGGTTAAAGGAAAACAATGTGGAGTCTCTCTTTCTCTCTCTCTCTCTCTCTGTCTCTGTGTGTGTCCGTCTGTCCCTCTGTGAGTGTGTTTATGTGAATAAGCTGAGAAAGCAAAATCTCCAACGGAAAGATCAGGAAGGACTAGATGTAGAAAAACACCACACAACATGACTAGCGGAAGTCAAGGTCAACCTGACAATAGTGTATGTGTGTGCATGTGCGTGCATGAGCGTGCGTGTGGGGGTCTGTGTGTCTGTGGCTCTGTGTTCGCATTAAACACACTTTTAACAGACACATAAATGTATTTTAATTTATGTTATGGATATAGCACACTTATTAAATGCAATAGTGCCAAGTGTGTGTATGTACTGTGTGTGTGTGGATGAGTATGCTCCTATGTGGGGTTAAAGAAGATGTTAAACTTTTAGAAGCACATAGAACATAGTTATAATTGTTGCATATGTTAAAACACGCCCACTCTGCCCTTTTACAGTAAACAAACGTATTGTAGTGATGGATATCAGTACGATCTATTGTATTGTACACAAATGGTCTTGCGTGTGTACTTCCTCCTTCTGCCTCCCTTTAAATCACAAAAGATCAACCATCTTTTGTGATTGCATCAGAGCGGTATGGAGAACAAAAGAGATTAAACGCAGATTTGTGTGTGTGTGTGTGTGTATGCCAAGGCCTTCTTTGCCTGGGCATACACACATACACAGATATTTGTACACATGCACATACACAATGCATTCAGCCACTCAACCCGTATTTACCCATTTATAACATTGACCCCCCCCTACTCCCCAATACTTTGCCCCAAGACTCATTGCCAAGGCAACCGCCAGCACTCAGCCTCTGCCAGACATCCTGGCAAGGTGAATGGACAACCACCCCCCCCCGCCACACACTCACACACACACACACACACACACAAACACACATCCAAACACAATGACTATCCTTGCCTCTTCATCCCTATTTTACACCAAGCAGAAAAATGTCCCTGATCGCTCGTAAACCGGCGAGGAATGAAAAACAAGTATTATTTCACAGTGACATGACTGAAAATACTCACTTACATTATTAAGCAACTGACAAAACTATAATACATATGAGCCTGTTTTCGGTTTCCAGTATGTGTGAGTAGAGAAAATACGAAGTTACGCGTGTGTTCTGTTGCTCCGTACCTGATAACCTCTCGTCGTCTGCTCCTCTACGATCTGACCTGTCAGACACCATTTCCTGGTATTCTGATTCCTAAATGGAACACAAAGGGACATACCATACTTTCACTGGCAGGTGATTACCGCATAACACACATTCATCTAACGGAGACATCCATGCAACTTGGACCACATTTGGACCATTGCTGAGTCATGTCTTCATTAGGAGCTAGTCTATATTACTGGGACTGACTTAAAAAACAACTCTAACAACAATACAATACATATTTGATACAAACATACTGTAATTGACATACATGAACATAAAGGCCTATAGAATTACAGCGGTTAGATACTGTAGATGGAAAAGAAAACACCACATTAATGCAATTGTTTTCTAATTGCTGATAATGGTATTTTTTAAAAGACATTTAAAAAAAAAAATTTCAAGGAACACATGAATTCTTACAATTGTGTCTGTATCATATTACCTGACTGTATACAATCTCAGTGTTGCTTTATATTGTATTTATATATGAAATGTAAACCTCTTATCCAATTGTAATACACTGAAGCCATGCTGGGGCCAATACGTAGTTTGAGATCAACAGTGATACATGTTTCTTTTTTCTCCTTGTCTTTCTATTCAAACCAACCCATATATTTCCCTAATAACAGTGTTTATAAAAAAGAGCATTTCATTTGCATAGCAAGTGGTGCTTGCATATACCGCAAGATACAATTATTTGTGCTTTTGCAAATACAGTAATGCTCACATCTGACAGTGGTTTCCGGATATGATAAACGATATGGACTATACACACATGTGCACACGCACACACACACACACACTTCTGAGTCTGTGAACCTGTTTGTGCTCTTATTTGCCTCTTAAGAACACTGTTCTTATAATGCATATTTTCACATGCCAAATTCTAATACTGTGAAATCAATGGAGCATTGATTACCAGGATAGGACACATTGAATTCCTTTAGCTCAGGGCTCTTGGGGCTGGCTGGGTCAGCTGACATAGACATAGGGTCAGCACGTATGTGCAGATCATTTTATGGATCAATCAATCAGTGCCAACCTTGCTTTGATAAGGAATCATTATGGCGAGTGTCAACAAGGATTAAAACATCTCTTATTTTAACTTTAAATTCAAGAAATGTTAGGTAAACATTTTAAATGGTCAGATATACAGTAAAGCCTAAACTGTAACCCATAGACCTACTGTACATAGGCCTATATCTCACTGTACAATAGCATATACTGTTTGAATAATTAAGGTATTACAGTAATCTCAATAAGACAGGTCATGCTCATCACGTACACACACGCACACACGCACACACATGCACACACATACTTTTTTTGTAATATTGTAATAATTTGTAATAATTTAATATTTACTTATACAAAAAGTTATGATATTACTTTAATTATTACTTGGTATTAAATGTAATTAGCTACGTTACTAGATACATTACTATATTACTTTCACAATCACTACCCTTTGTCTCACCTTCTGAAAAATGACAACCTGTGTAGCCAGCTCATAAGAGTTTGTTTGTGTTCTACTTCCCTCTTGTGGTGGTGTTCATTATTACATTAAATTACTTCAGAATTCTGCACGCTTCATTCTAAATACTTGTAAACCATTACAATAAGAGACCACCACAGCAATTTCTCTGAATTTTACAATTCATACACTTGTATTCTATATTTACATATGGTTATTTGAAGTATGTTAATACCATTACATTTTACAACAAATTGTTTTCGTTTCGTGGCTGTATATAGTTGAACATTTAACAGATAATGAACCTGCAATGCACATATCAGACTGGTCGCTTCTTTTTTTCTGATTGGTCTAGAATTCTTACCTGGGATTGCCTGATGATGATGGAGGGCCGGGGAATTTGCGGGTACCTGGGTTTAAAAGTGGGACTAAAGTCCGACTCTAGGTCACCCTCTGAGCTTCCGGAGAGACTATGGCACTCCGCAGTCAACTGAAAGCATGGGTCAACCCCTGAATTATAGCTAGAGTTGGTGCCATTCACATTCCCAGTACTGCTGGCGTGTGTGCAGATAACACCAGCAGATATCTGATGCTGCTTCCGGTGCTCTGGTGGGCTGCCAAGCTGGGCTTCTGGCTGGGACAGAACAGGGTCTGTTTTAGTGCACGTGGTGCCAGTGGTGTCCTGCGAGGCTGGAGGGTCAGAGGCATCGAGTGGTACTCCAAAGCAGTGTCTCAGAGCTGAGCATGGTAGTTCATACATTGTGCTGCAATGGGCACTAATCCAGAAAGAGAAGTAGATCTCCAAATCCTTCGGACTTCATGGGGTATGTGTGATACGTCATTTTAATGGGGCAGCAGTAGCCCATGTCCTGCAGCCTTGTTGACCCCTATGAAGAAACACATGTAGTATGCATTGCTCTTCCTCAGGCATTGCAGGTGAATACTCGGTGACCGGCTGGGTGGATGGAAGCAGATGGCTCATTAGCTTCTTGGTGCCGGACAGAGTTGAAGTCCAGACTCATTTTACCCTTAGAATGAATCCAGTCTGTTTGGTCAGGTGGTAATTCTATTAAATCTGTGAATTACTGCTTTCTTCTATTGTGCTGTGTAAGTGAGTGGTCTCTTTCTATGCTGGTGTACCCCTCATAGTCTTATGCTTGCCTGCCTGACAACCTGCATACTGTGTGTGTGTGTGTGTGTGTGTGTGTGTGTGTGTGTGTGTGCGCTTATGTGTATTTTTTGGAGGTTGGCAGTGGGTGTCTGATTACGGGGTAGTCCCCAGTCTGTTAGGGGCATAGCCACCGGTCTAACAGTGCTCTAGTTACCTGCTGATTCTGAGTCAGCTATAATGTTAGAACTGCACAGCTCCATGCCTGGTAATTAATAAACATCTGACCACTGACCAGTTGCTGGATTGTAAAGGTTTGCGGGCTGTTACAGATGGGTGATTATGAGAGGTCAGGTTACTGGTATAAGCATTGAAAATGATAGGCCTTCTGTGTCATAGAGAAAGGAATAGGGAGAGAGGGAGAGTGTGTGTGTGTGTGTGTGTGTGTGTGTGTGTGTGTGTGTGTGTGTGTGTGTGTGTGTGAGAGAGAGAGAGAGAGA
>JAODLL010042778.1:0-27561 GCA_026546735.1 Forbesichthys agassizii | reverse complement strand
AATATATACACACACACACGTATACACACGTATACACATATACACATAGACATGCACACACACACAGCCGTCCCTGAGGTGTGTACTTTAAACTAACATGCCTGTTTGTCTTCCAGATCCCATCGTCGTTTGTCCTGATCTCCCATGTAAATCAGGTAAGCTGCCCGGAGGTGAGTTACCCTCCCTGCCATGTTGTCTGGGTGAACGTGCGTGGTCCGCATGCCGGTTGTGGTTGTTGGCATTACCAAACGTGTGTCGTTTGTTGGTCACATTGCGTGCGTTGCCGAGTCAAAGTGCTTCTTCCCGCTCACTGCGACACTGTCGTGGGGTTTCCTTCGGCCATTTTAGTTTCGGCCATTTTCTGGATGTTTTGATGCGGCGAGTTTGTGGGACCCCGCCCACTGTTCTTCCACCCGCTTCTTACAGGAGGGGGCATTGCTGCCGAGCTGACCCCTCCCCCGTGGAAGCCACTGGCCGAGGAAGGGAGCCCCTCATCGGTCCCCACATCTTGGGATGGCGTCGCTTCCCTGGTGAATGGTCTCAGTGAGCAGAAGTATGGGGTTGGCGTGGCGACCATGGCCTACACAGCCCAGAGGGCCAAACTCGCCCGGGGCGGAGACAGGCAGCAGTGGACCCAGCTCTTCATTGAGTCCTTCAAGCACGTCTATGGAGATATTATGGGCGACCCGGAGAAAGCCCTAGGGCTCTGCTAACAATGCTAACGGGCAGATATGCTAACAATGCTACCTCGTTTGCACAGCATCTGTAACAACAGAGATAGGTGTTTGATTTTTACACCTGGCAGGGTGTGTGTTGCACCCAGCCAGGTGTAATCAGGCGAAGTCAATTCAAACACCCGTGTGGGTTTTGCTGTCCCCTTTTGAAGTTATTTTCCGCCGGACAAAACTGAGATATTGGCAAAAGTGAGCACTTTTTAAAGCATAGTAGGTAGGCTATACACATATAACATGCCAGGGCTTATATTATGTGTTGCTATATCGCGGGCCAAAGCTAAAACTCAGAATATGTGAAGTTTTCTCATCTCGTAGATTATTTCAGAAGAAAACCATAACTCTGGAAGACCCATTTTAGTTCAAAGAAAACATAAATTAGCACTCCAAAAAACACATTTGCACATTTTTATTTTTAAGACTATATTTACATAGCCATTAGGTTATATTGTTTGGCCATTGATAGTAAATGTTTTTTTTTTTGTTTTTTTTTTTAAAGAAACATTTGACGTAGTGATGTCGGATATTTATAAAAGAAAGTAATGTTCAGTTAGCTTTGTTTGTCTTTTGAACAAATGTGATACATATTCCCCGGGGCGGACAGCTTTCCATTTTAGATTTTTTTTTAAAAGAATGTATCCATCCATTCATTCATCTATAGAGTCTTTCAGTGCTCTGTGTGCTGTATGCTGGTACAATGTTGAATCCTTATTTCCACTGTGAACCACCGCTGATTCATTCAGATGATATTGTTTTGCCGTTTTGCACATATCCATGGTTACAGGCACATACTTTGCTGCCTGCGTTCTGTGAATGACTCATTTTTGGTCTGAACATAGTGAATGTTCATATTGAATGGGAAAACTGTAATGCTATTGGAGATGTGGTTTTCACATGTACTTTATGAGACACGACCCCCCCCCCCCCCACCTTCCCTCCAATAAATGCTTCATATGTGCGTATACAAGTGGGGTCGCCACCTAAAACTGTTATTAAAATGTTTTTAATAACACAAAAATCTATCATGAAAATGTTGATTTTAATATTTGAACAGCCTTGAACATATGTGAAACGTGTGCATATTTTATATAACATCATTTTAAACAGTCTTGCAGCTGATTTGGGGGCCCTGATTCATACAAAATATAGTATAGCCATGACCTGCGCATGTTTTGCATGTAGCTTGTTTTAGAGAGTATATTGTAAAGCAAGGGATATGATATGTGTCATGCTGGATTGTGTGACTGCAACTTGCTGATGTAAAAGATAGTATATAGTTATTAAGTGTATGAAAAGAAATGTTGCTTGAGTTTGGAAATACAATATGTTAATCTCAAGCAAATTATTAAATGTAAACACTGACACGTCTTTAATTTGATGAGACGTTTTGTATTATCCAATAAATATGTTGTCACTGCTTAAGGTACACTATTTGGTTTGTGTCTGGAATTACCACTGTGGTTGATACCAGTGGAAGTTGCAGTGTTGTATGTACCCGAATGCTAATTGGCTCTCCTTACTCTCTACTCCTCCGTCTACAGCCCCCCATTACATGTTCTCTCCCCCCCCCCTTCTGTGCATAGAATTGTTTCCCTCAGTATTAGCGACACTATTAACACTGGGTCAAGGGGTGTGCCTTTAAGACAATTACTGCCAAGAACACATATATAATGGAACTGCCTTGTTTGTGTATCACTATGCTGTAATGTGTATGCTAATATAATGTGAATGCGTGTCTCCGTGTGTGCGTGCGTGCGTGCGTGCCTGTGGTTTTGGCTGTGTTGTTCTCAGAGCCTGCAGTCGCCAGCTGTGTTCAGAGACCGGTGGACATCGTGTTCCTCCTGGACGGCTCTGAGAGGATGGGCCTGGAGAACCACCGGAGGGCCAAGGAGTTCATCGAGAACGCGGCCCGCAGCCTCACTCTGGCCAAGGGCCCCACGGACGACAGGAACGCCCGCATTGGCCTGGTGCAGTACGGCAGCCAGACAGAGCAGAAGGTCGAGTTCGCGCTCACGCACAACCTGACGATCATCTCCGACTCGCTGGCAAACATGATGTACATGGACTCCTCGTCCTCGCTGGGCAGCGGCATCATCTATGCTGTCAACCAGCTGGTGAAGTCACAGGTATATAAAGTACATGCATGCATGCGAGCGCCGCACACACCAGATGTTTTTGTACGAGCGGATGAGAAGTGGCCATCTAGTGGGGGGAGAAAATCATGTTTATCTTCACAAGATGGATATCATAAAGACTTATGTCTTCTACAGGAGTATACCATCACTTCACAAGCTAGCTAGTGGCTAGTAGCTTGGTTTCAGGCTTAAAACTCTAGCACTCTAATGGCAAACAGCTACAACGTACATCGCACTGTGAAAGTTCAACCTAGACCGTGCTAAATGATTATGCCTGTGTGGCGTGTGCTTCCCTTACAGCAGGGCAACCGCTTGTCTCGTCGCAACGCCGAGCTATCGTTTGTCTTCATCACAGACGGCATCACCTCCAAAGAGAACCTGGAAGAGGGCGTGTCCGCCATGAGGCGGGCAGAGGGCGTTCCCACGGTGATCGCCATGGGAACCGACACGGACCAGGAAGTGCTGCAAAAGGTGGCGCTGGGGGATGCGTCCGCCATCTTCAGGGGCGACGACTACGCCGTGCTGAGCAAGCCCTCGTTCTTTGAGCGCTTCGTTCGCTGGATCTGCTAGTGAGGGGCTGCCGGAGGTACCCACCATAGAGTTAGAATGCATAGAATGAAAAGACCGGCTTGCTCCGTGTGTGTCCGTAGTGGCACGAGCGATGGTGCTAGGGTTTCTATTTTACAGTATGTAGGGTGCTGACTACAACAGCAATGCTTTTGTTAAGAACGCCGTCAATACATTTCATTTAGAACCGGCGGAGACTTGCTCCCGGTCCGACCATGAAATGTTTTCTATTCATTCTAAGTCTATGCTCAGCTCTTCGAACAAAAGACACTCACAGATAGGGGAGGAGTGTACTGATACTGAATGTGTATGGCTCAAAGTGTCGGTGTTTGTGTTTATGTTTGTTTTGATTTATAAATCAAAGGGAAGTATTTTGTCTCTTTCACTGAGTGTTTGCATTAAAGGTGCTAATGTAGAAAACAGAACAAAGCCATCTTTACTGATTCTGAACACATTTGTTCAAGTAATAACTTACAGTATTGCTGTAATAGACCAGACAATCATTTTGACATGTTTTCTTAAGACAAATTACACATAAACCAAATATTCACCACCCAACACACACAATTGCATGTGCGCACATGCAGACACACACACACACACACAAATCAAACATTCACCACCCAACACACACAATTGCATGTGCGCACATTCACACATACACTCACATACATACACACACACACACGCACACAAATGAACATGGTCACACACAACCCGCACACTCACAACACACACAGAACACACACAGCACACAAATAAAAACACAAAGACACAATAGAAAAAAAAGATGTTTACATGAATTTGAATAAACCTTAATGTGGTGACCCTAAGGATGTTTTCTGTGTGTTTCCTGATGTATCAAATATTAAAAAATATATAAATGCATTGGAATTACATAAAACATTCTCAAGCTCTATTAAATGCGGTATCTTCACTTTTCTAATATAATAAATACAAATGTTTTTCCTAAATCACTTCCTCATGATGTTGGGGACGTCTGGTAATATCATCTACATCCTCAGTTGAACAGATCATGTGATTCTACCCCTGTAGCGTCTAGCCTATGTCAACTGTGTCACAGTAGGCTGTATAATTTTGTGTTTTCTGAAAAACCTGAACAAATAACCTAGGCCATTATTTTAGGAAGGTGACAATATTATTGTTTACACTACAGTAACATAACAAAGCTCTTCATTATAGATATGTCATATTTAATAAATATATTTAAAGGTAGTATCACCTGACGTGCCACTAATAGCTGTATGTTGTGTGTGCACACTGAACATTGTTCTACACAGCCCATGCTCTGAAAATAAGAACACAAACAACGTGGTGCACACCGCATCACACAACACTATCCCTAGCATGTCCAGTGGGTGCATCTGAAGGAGCGCCTGATGACATTGAAGGGAGAGGTGTTTTTGTTTTGATCTAGTTCAATCAACATTCTTTCACGACATCCCTGACCCCAGCTTTACGAAACGAAAACATCGCTAATCACCATGTACATTTTTACACAGAATATTTAATAACCACTCACTACATAAACAAACAAGGAAATAGTTTTTAAGAACATGTGTAATTACTAGAAAACCAAACTGTAAAGTGTGGCTAAAACAGTCTCACCCACGTGTCTCACGCTCTTCAGCCACCTAGTGCCTGCTACTATCACCACACATTCTCAAAAGAAGAATTGCACAGTAAAACGGTCCATTGTACTAATGGACCGTTTTACTGCTATATTTGGTAGGACAACTGCACATTGCTAATTGACTACCACAACAATGTCTTATCTTGGCCAGGTCTCCCTTGAAATAAATATAAAGAGACTATAACGAGACCACTCACCACCACAACAGAGAGACATTCGTGTCTATAATCTACACGGTAATATACAGTATGTAGGCTAGGAGGCTGTCTTTCTATAAGAGATCTATACTATCTCTACAGCAGCCTGCCCCTATAGGACTGTCACACTGAAACCCGTTTGACCACACATGGACACCGTAGAAGTGTGACTGAATTTAGAGAAAGCTGGGCTCAAAGGTCTGTGCAAGCATATAAGTACGGTTTGGCGAAACTCTTACGGTCAGTAAAATAAATATATGTAGAAAATATTCGTTTTGCATTAACATTTATACGTTTTTGCGCAAATTGAATTGCATTAGTGCTTCTGCTTTTGTGTTTCGGTTTTTTGATGTCTGTTATTAATACAGTACAATAACAATGGAGGGAGAGTCAACAACGACCCTGTGTACCCCTGCGTTGATTGTGGATGTTGATATTGTGAAGAGAAATGCACAGAGGATGATAGAGCGGTGTCAGCAACTGGGAGTCCAGCTAAGACCTCATATGAAAACACACAAAACCCTGTAGGACCATTTTCAAGCAGCACACACACACCACGAACCAGAACACACACACACCTGGTTAACTCTTGGATTTGACCAGCCTCATCTCTTTGTATTTGCAACCATTTATTTATGTGGCTATAGTGAGGAGATAACTGTATGGTGTAAAACTAGTTCTCACATAGCCACTCTGAAGCGTAGGAGCGTTTCAGAGTAATAAATACATTAAAAAAACGAACTAGCTACAATTTGATGCAGGTGTTACTCCCAATTCTGTGTCCTGCCGAATGCAGTGACACTTTCGAAAGTGCGCAAGTGTGTGTGTGTGTGTGATTTTTCGTGCACTTTGTGTTTCTCGCTCCCGAAGTGTTTTAGTTCAGGAAAGGGTTACTAAAAGGTTAGCTATATATCGATGGTGGTTTGCTCTGCAAAAAGCTTGTGATTTTAGAGATTTCTGAATAAAAAGTGAATATAATCTACACCAGCCTCGTCGTTTTAAGGTTAATTGATGTCTAGATATTTCTAAATATTATTTATAGATCTTTCGAACTATTTCATGCTTTTTCTTTATTTACTTCGTTTCGAAAGGGTCACTGAATTCGGCAGGACTTAGAATTAGGCGTAACACCTGTTTTTATACGGGAGAGTAAAATAAATAAGTAAATACAAAGGTTATTTTGGACACAAATCGAGGCGTGAACCATTTTTATTTAAGCCAGTATAATACACTGTGGACACCACGTTTTTTTTATAAACATGTTATGTGTTTTCTGTGTGTGTGAAGTGAGTGTGCAGATATAATGACAGGTGGATCACGGAGGTGTATAGTGGTATCTACCCTGGCCGAAGCTTGTTTCTATGCCGACCATGGATTCGACGACATTCTTTATGCTTATTCTGTTCCCTTTGATAAGGTGCATTTAATCCACGCCAAATATGCTTAATAGGTGTACAGTATACAATATGAATATACCAGCCCTTATTTTCAACTGACAATGACTGAAACAAGCTGATCCTCAGATTTGAATGCCAGATGGACACACCTCCCACTGTAGGTTTTATAGGGTGTGTGTGTATGTGTGCCCCTGGGCAAATTAGGGCCCCGGGGCCCAATGAGACATTCTATCTGGCCCCCGATATTATAATAATAATAATAATAATAATAATAATAAATACTTGACGAGCTCTACGTACTACATTACTTACTGAGTACAATGTACTGCTTTGCAAAAAACATTGTTAAAGTTAATTATGTATATTATGAAAATGATGTTGCATGAAAAAGAAATATGCACTTGCACTATCCACTAATATATAGGTTGATCAGACCCCATTTATAGTCCAAATACAAGAAGTGATAATGATTTGAGTGTTTTCCCTTTATCTGATAACTGCAGCTGCAGAATAATCCATTAGACATTTTTATACTTGTTACAAATAGCTACTGTTTACAGCATAACACTTTCAGACTTTACTGTTTAGCAAGACTACTTAACTAATAAATAAAAAGGATAATACGAATAAAGAGGATTAAAGAATTGATGGGTTACACTTAGAATTTGAGACGTCCTCAAACATGAAGACAAACGTGTGCATGCAGGTATTGTCAGTATGCGTGTGTAAGCTTACAACATTACCTATTAACATGACCTATTATTTACTATAGGTAAACACAATGAAGACGTTTGTGTGTGTGTTTACATTACAATGTTGCCCTTCCCTGGGGCAGGTGGAGCGCTGTGCGACCCTGTCCGAGAGGCTGAGCCTCTTCCAGGTGCTACTGGACCACCCCGCCGCCCTGGAGCAGCTCAGGGGAAGGCCCCTGGCGGGGGGACGGCTGTGGCACGTTTGGATCAAACTGGACTGTGGGAATGGGAGAGGTGAGCCGCAAGACTTTAGCGGGGCTGGCCCCCGTTAACTGGATCGTGCTTGTAGCAGGATGAAAGCTGTTACATTACATTTACATTAATAATCATTAAACTGTATATTTTTTATACACACATTGTCCTATAGGCGACAGTAATGAGCTGTTTACAATGGCATCTCAATGGTTTTTATATTTATTGTAATTATAATGATTTTTACCTATCTTCTAATGCAGAAGAAACGTGTGTAGTAAATATTTGTAGTAAAACATGTAACTACTGCTGTAGCAACTAGACCTCAAGGAGGTGTGCAGCTGTTTATCATATATGTAGTAATCCAGTTATGTTCAGCCCACGCAACCCAACTGATCTGGTAGTGATGAGCCAGTTTCTGCTAACCTGACATGCCAGAATTGAAACCGTTTAAAAAGGGCGGGCACTTTCACAAAAAATGCCTGGCAGTTTATTGGATAAAGTCATTTTTGCTGTCGTCGCACCTAAAGCACGCTCGTAGCTATATCGGTATGACGACGATCGGTCAGCTCTGTTGTTATTTGGTAGGATGCAAGGATTGTAAGCCTGTCCAGACTGACTCTTACGGCGAAGTCAAACTGGACACGTAGCCTTGCAAGGCCATCCTGAACTTGCGAGGCTACAGAACCTGCTCTTGTGTCTTGTTTCGTCAGCGGGAGTCTTGCACTCAGAACCCGAGGCGCTTCATCTGGCTCGGGCCATTGCAGGGACAGAGGGCGTGGAGCTTAGTGGTGTGTACGCACATTGCGGGAACACCTACAACTGCAGAGGGGTGGAGCAAATACAAGCTGTGGCCCAGGAAACAACTACCCTCACATTACAGTTCATGGACAAGTAAGGCAAAGCAATGACAACACGCACACACAGATACAGTGCATGATGGCACAGACTAATTACTGACAAGATACTTTTTTTCAGACCGCATGTAGTGGGACCGGCCAATATGAGCAAATGCAGCTAACTGACTTGACTGACTGACTGACCGACCTTACTGTAAAAAGCACAGGCGCTACATTCTAAACCAGGGGTCAGCAACCATTGGCACGAGGTTAACCAATGGCACACTGGCAATAAGTGTGCAAGAGGGGTTTTTTGGAGGGAAAGTATTGAAGCACACTCTCGTCCGCATGCCAAATAATGTATTTCACAGACATGGGCAGTTGCGACCTGTTCTTTACAGTAGTTTGGTTGACTTGCATCCCCACCCGCTTGCAGCAAACACCCACCGGCCTCTGATTGGCTAGTAATACACAACTAGCACGCCCCCGTAACACGTTTGCAACGACAGCTGCATGCATTGTGTATAGTTCTCATATTTCTGCTTTTCATTCACTTCATTCTTCAGTTTTGATAATTAGCCTATTGCAATAATAACTAAGGGAATTTTCTATCTGACATCCAAGATTGTTGTAATGTTGGTAAGGTTAATGATTTAATTTAATTGGTAATGCACCCTGTAGACAGTAGGTGGCGGTAATTCTCCAATAGTGCTGGATCCCAACATCTGTGGAGCTAAACTATGTATTGGCATATGGTGTTGGCTCATTTCCACGGCCAGCTGAACTACTTGTTTGCAACTCTTTGTCTCCCCAGACTGAAGGCCGCTGGCATCAGCTGTAAGTCAAGCATAGGCTCCACCCCCTCCTGTAGTCACCCAGTCAAGGACATGGGTCAACTCAGCGAGGTGCACCCCGGGAACTATGCCTTCTATGGTGTGTGTGTGCGTGTGTGTGCACGTGTGTGTGCGTGTGTGTGTGTGTGGAGGCGTTGCTGTTATAATGAATGAATGATGAAGACATTACTGAGGGTACTGACAGTGGAGCAGTGGGCAGTGCAGGCCAGAGCCATGGAAAAAGAGGGTTACGCCAACGGAAGTTCGAAATTGTCCCATTGTTTATGGAAAGGCAAAACTTATGGCACAATAGTTCCAAGAAGGGCTTGGTGGGCAGTTTGAATAGATATATAACTTAATGTTTTTGTAATACTAAACTACTCCGATTTACATTTAAAATAGAATTCGTAGGGTACTTTTAGTATTTAGACTAACTTCCAGGAACTTTTTGAGGTTCAGTTACTGTAGATAAAACAGTCCATTGGAGTGAACGGAGAAGACGCGACTCTCTCTCTACATGGCTCTGGTGCAGGGTTGACGGGTGATATAGAAGTCGCTGGTTCGAACCCCACTAACTCCTCACCAAGTGTCGAGGTGTCCCTGAGCAAGGCACAGGTGGTGCATTGCACGGCAGGCCTCACCATCAGTGTCTAAATGTGTGTGTGAATGTCGGACACAGCAGATAAACGCTATATAAATACAGTCTATTTACCAAGCAGCTGTTTTTTCCCTGGTGACTTTCCAGATGTGCAGCAGTTTCTGATTGGCTCTTGCCGTCTGGAGGATGTGGCAGTGCGAGTTTTGACCAGAGTCATTGGACACTGTCCCCATAGGAACCAGCTGCTGATCGACTGCGGCTGGACTGGACTCAGGTGGCAACACACAATCATTCTAGAATAATGTGAATCTGTTTATTTTTCTCATCCTATTTTAATTTATTTATATTTCTGCTTCATATCAATGTGTTTCAGTTTGGAAGGGGCCGGTAAACTTCCCACTGGATATGCTATGATTGAAGGACACCCAGATCTTAAGTAATGTGATTCGTCCTTATGTCCTTGTCCCGTGCCCAGATATTAAGTTCAGGCAGGCCACAAAGTCACACATAGCTAGATGATCACACACATTGGCCAAATGGTCAATGTAACTTTAATTTGATATATACATCTCTGTTCCACCCAAAATATCACTTACGCTCTTCTGGTCCTCACCACTGGATGTTTGCGCATGGAAGGGCAGGTAGCTCCCAGAACAGAGCCATACCACCAACTGCAACTTTATTTACAAGTTTATTTGCGTTAGCTTAATGCAAATAATAAACGACTTATTTTGACTATAGTGGTCCTGCCTGAAATACCAATTATGTCATTGTGGCTGACGATGTGATGGGGACTGTGTGATCTGCCCTCTGTCTAGGTTGGCGTCTATGACCCAGGAGCATGGGAGGGTGGAGCCTATCTCAGGCCCGCTGGACTACAGCAGATTCCCCCTGGGCTCCCTGCTGTCACTGTTTCCCTATCATGTCAGTACTTGCAGTCATGCACAGCAGTCAGCAGAACACAGTTCAATCAGATGGGAATTATTGTGGGCTAGCTTCAAGCTAGCACACTGTTGATGTTGTTAATATTTATTATTATTATTATTATTATTATTATTATTATTATTATTATATGTTCTATATTTGTTTCCAGTCTTGTGCAACAGCTGTGATGCATCCTATTTTCTACACACACGCTGGAGGCCGTTTGGTTGGAAGATGGATGCCCACACGCGGGTGGTGAAGCACCAGCCAAATTCAGATGAACAGTGTGATATTCCGAATATTTCAATGTACATTTTGTACATGCATAGAAAATCAACATATGTGATGATGACCAGCACAGTGCTTGAGTGAAATATACTGTAAATAAACTGTATTGTACAGAAACATAATTTTACTCTTGTCTTGTAATTTACACACTTATTTAGTTTGGTCTTGATTATCTTTTTATCTTATCTTTTTACCCAGTAAGTGATTATATTCTTTATTTTTTAAATAGATATTTTGTACTAATTTACACTAACTGTATATGGTTTTCCCAGACGGAACCATTCACATTGTTAAATGCTTAGTACATATATGCATTTATTACAGTCCTGTTTGTTTAACAAGATGCTTAGCCCACATGAGCTTTCAATACACATTTTATTACATACAGTCTTATGTCAAGGCAATCTGCCAATCATTTTAGTATGTCTTCAATTCTGTACTCAATGATAAAATATAGGCCTACAAAAAAATGTATTATTGCATGTTAAACATTCTGTTTATACTATTGTTCTTTATATATTTGTACACACAATTAACAGGAATTAATGCCTGAGTTTGTGTTTTATACAATTTTATATCAGCTTGGTAAATGTTTTCATACACTGATTAAATTATAGGCTATTATAATATGTAAGTCTTCATTATTTTTAAACTGAAATATTGGAGTCCTGCCACTGTCGTGTATTGCAAAACAACTGATTACACAATATTAGCTTATGGTTTTGTAAAACAAAACAAGCAAGACATTGCTTATTTGCTTTGAGTTATGTAGACTACAAAGTACCGTACAATGTAGCCAATAACCTGTGCATTTGTGATGCATTCTGGGAAATGGTGTTTAACTGAATATGGCATTTCGATTCGCTAACTCCTGACCTTTCACGTGTCACGTGGTTTAAAAGTTTTTGGAGAATGGCGCGGAACCTGTCACGTTACACATAACTCGTCTGTTCTTAGTTTTGTTTATGTTTTCTTTCTTTCTTGGTTTCAGTATTAGCAGGTATGTTGCGTCATCTTACACTATAAATTGCATATGGTCTCTAATATTGAATCGTGTTTTGCGTCTAGTATTTTCTGCTAGCTGCTAAGCTGTGCTTAGTTGTTATTCCAGCAGTGCTGCCTGACGTGATTTGTTATGAGTTGCTTTCCAAGCAAGTACGTTTTTGTTAGACGTTTTGGTATTGTAATATTATGTAGCCAAGCTAGTTGTGTGTGGTAATGTATCTCGTTAAACAGGTGGTTTGGATTGAAGAGCTATAGGCTACTTTACATCACTATCACACTAGGCCTACTACTACAAATTATTTTATGGACATGATCCAACATTGGCTTTATTAAAGCTTTACTTAAACGTCATGCCGATACAGCATATTTAACATAGTATCTGTCACCCAAAGGCATGCGTGGCAGTAGTGGATCTGTTCAGAAAATTGTGAAAATAAAGACTCCTCGAAGACGACGTGCCAAAGAGGAGGAGGATGATGATGATGATGAAGAAGAAGATGAAGTCTTCAACGAGAAGTACTACATCCAAGCACTTGGATCAGACAACACAGAAGGTGTACACCTTGCGACTGCATGATATTCTTAATTGTGCTACATGTTGTGTTTATTTAAATCTAACAAACTAAATTAAAATTGTAAAAAGAAAAAAAAAATTTTATGATACATGTTTCATAATACTTTTATTATTATTATTATTATTATTATTATTATTTTGAAATGCATATGTTGGCCACATGTCTTACATCTTGGGCTTAGTGGGACAAATTAACTAAAACATTTCAAAATAATACTTGTTTTTATAGCGGATGAAGCGGGTGTGGCAGGAGCTGCTGTATTCACTTTTCAGAAAAACAAAAGCTCCCACGGCATGGCCCATACAGGTAAGATAATTTGACCCCCACTTACAGGTACCTATTCATCCGTTCTCATCTGCTTATCCGTAGTCGGGTCGCGGGGGCAGCAGCTCCAGCAGGGAACCCCAAACTTCTCATTAACCACATTAACCACCGCCACATTAACTACCTCTGACTGGGGGATCCTTAGGTGTTCCCAGACCAGTGTGGAGATATAATCTCTCCACCTAGTCCTGGGTCTTCCCCGAGGCCTCCTCCCAGCTGGACATGCCTGGAACACCTGCCTAGGGAGGCGCTCGGGGCATCCTTACTAAATGCCCGTACAACTTCAACTGGCTCCTTTCGACGCAAAGGAGCAGCGGCTCTGTTCAGAGATTCTCCCAGATAACTGAGCTTCTCACCCTATCTCTAAGGGACCACCACCCTCCTGAGAGAACCCATTTCCAGCTGCTTGCACCCGTGATCTAGTTATTTCGGTTCTTGCATGTATATTAATTTTTTTGTGTGTCTAATGGGAATGCAGAATCTAACACGCATCTACAGTAGTTTCAATTTAATTTCGCAATGCGACTCAGCCGAGAAACCCATGCCACTGAATCCGAGTAGCAGTTGATCTGATCAATCAGCTGATAGATGTGGGCGTGGTTTAGGAGTGATGACAGCAAAAGCGATTTGAAAACAACAGATACTCTGATGGATCTTCCAATCAACTGCCAAGTATTTTTGTGAAAGTGCCTGCGCTTTTCAAACTGTTTTGATGTACGGCTCCCCAGATGGACTTGAGTCGTATCTGACAATACATCTCTCAGGATAACACGCACTTTTTGCTTTTTATTCCCATCTATAGCGAGTGAGTTGGCACGAACCCCGGGGAAAAGTGTGACCTTCAGTGTGAGCTCTGACCAGGAGATCTCACCAATCCGCGCCACACCAACCCGCGCCACACCAACCCGAGCCACACCAACCCGAGCCACACCAACCCGAGCCACACCAACCCGAGCCACACCAACCCGCGCCACGCCAACCCGCGCCACGCCAACCCGCGCCTCGCCAACCCGCGCCCCGCCAACCAGAGCCACACCTTCCCGTGCCACACGCAGTGAGTCCAACACGCACTCTCCTTCGTATGTTGTCCTTCATGTTAACGTTCAGCACATTAAAGTCTGCTATTTGTTCCTTATTTAGGCAACAACAGTGAGAGCCACACACCGCAAAAGGTGAGTGTGTTGTGATAGGGTACTTCACTTTGCTGTGCAGTTGAAGTGGCTCACTGTGCCTCTGTGTGAACTCTGCTACTCCGTGTGTTTACAGGGCAATAAGGTGCAGTTTGTCTCCACAACACCCTACAGGCTCAGGAAAAGGATAACGAGTACGTTGGCGTGCATCAGTGACATTACTACATTAGCTTCATCTGAAGTACCATTGCTGTTTGTAATGCTGGTGCTGGTGCTTTTAGTCCCCGACCTCAGGTCTGACAGCGACAGCGAGCTGTCTCCCTCTGACTCTGGGGGGGAGGGGGAGGAAGAGGAGGAGGAGGATGATGATGATGATGAGAATGAAGAGGAAGTAGGAGATGGGGAGAAGACGAAAAAAGAAAACAAGAAAATCGTTAAGCACCCCAAACCCCCAAGTAAGACCCAAGCTGCGGCCCTCTACAAGACCCCTGCTAAGAAAAGCAAGAATGTCCCGGAGCCCCTCAACCAGGTATGTCTACTGTAGGTCAAAGGTCATGTGTGGTAAATCTGACGTACTTAATAATCATCATCATTGTTGTAAAAAAAAAAACCTGTATTTTCACCCTCCTAGCCTAGCCTAGTGGAGGAGTATTTCGAGGCTCACGGCAGTTCCAAAGTGTTAACATCCGATCGCACGCTCCAGCGCTTGAAAACGCCAAAACTTGACAGGGTCAGTATAATAAAAATGCACATTCTGAAGGGTATTGAACTGAAGTTGAACATTAGTAACCCATGACTGGGTCCTAAAGCGTCTTTACCACAACATAAGCCCAAAGCCACAACTATAGCTGCCTTCCCTTTATATAAGCCCCCCCCCACACACACACACACACACACACTGATCTTTTGGATTAAATGTTCAAATAAGTCACAGAACCTATTAAATACTTTTCCATTTAGTCACAGTAGTCTTAATAAATACTTTGCAACCTCTGTTGGGCATCATGTCACTTTAAAAACAAGAACTCGCTAAAGAATATTGTGAGGATGTGTAGTAAAACCATTTGGCAGTTGCTTTTATCCAAAACGACTTGCATGCGTAGTACATTTGTCAATAGTTGGGCAGGTCATACACCAGCACTTGTAAGCAAACTATATTCTATTAGAATAAATAAAGCATCATGTCTTGTCGTCATGACAGCTACCATGTCAATATCATTCAATCAACAAAATAGCTAATGGCCTAAATAATAGGTGCCTAATGCATAACAAATTTTTTTTTCCAGAAACATGTTTTACATATGTACAGCATTTCCTCATAAACATTATGGATATTTAAAAAAAAAAGCTAAAGTGATTTAACTAATGTGAAGTATCACTTTAAATGTTCACTTATGTTTTGTCATGGAGATGCCATTTGTTTATTTTTTCTTCATTATTATGTGCAGGATACACTGTTCGGGCTTTTAGAAAACAGACCCTCTTGTTATTCTTCAGAGATCCAGCGGCTCCACAACAAATACCAAAAGCACTTTAGCAAATGGATGCTCCAGCTTCAGTAAGTGTCCGGTTTCACTCGCCTCTCATTGTGTTAATGTTGTGCAAGATGGCAACTTGTGTGTGTGTGTGTGTGTGCGTTTAGATTGGGTTTCAGTGTGCTGGTGTACGGCCTGGGCAGTAAGAAAGCTCTACTAGAAGACTTTCGTCTAACCCAGCTGTCTCAGGAAATCCACCTGGTGGTCAATGGATTCTTTCCATCCATTACACTCAAGTCGGTACGTATACACCCTCCTCTGTTCACCGTTTGTGTTGCTTTGCTCTGGGCAGTGTCTATTAATGTCCACTGCTAAAGAGTACTTTGATCCAAGTGCCATTAGCCTTCTCAACGTAGCTGGGTCAACCACTGGGTCAACTGATGTTTACCTAAGTGTATTTGATGGGTGCACGTTTATTGTGAAATGTTAAAAGGTAAATTATGTATACGGTATATGATCAAATATTATATTGGGTGAATTTTGCAAAAAGTGTAATAGCTTACAATACCTTTTTTAAGTGATCTAATTTAAGGTGTTTTATTTAAACAACTGACTAACAATCAAGGCATGTCAGTTAATTAAAAAAATATATTCAGTCTTTTAAACTTAAAAGAATTTGTTTGGACCGCAGATTCTGAATGCGATCACGTCGGAGGCTCTAGAACACCAGGGAACTTTTCGTAACCCTTCGGACCAGATCCAATGCATTGCTCAGACACTCAAAGACAGTGAGCACCTCTTTGTATCTTCATACTGTGTATCTGTACACATTTGGATCGGTCTTGATTTTGCTCACATCGCGTGTTTGTGTGTATGTTTGTGCGTGCGTGTGGGTGCACAGGCCCAGATATCCACGTGTACCTGCTAATCCACAATATCGATGGGCCGATGCTCCGCGGAGAGAAGACCCAGAGTGCATTGGGGCAGCTTGCGTCCATTCCTAACCTTCACCTGATAGCTTCAATTGACCATATCAACGCCCCATTGGGTGAGGGCATTACATCACCATGACAACAATGCACTTCACATTGTAGTGTACCCCAAGAGATCCTTCAAACGTGTATTCATTCTCCACTGCCATGTCCATTTTTAAACAAGGCCAAATGTCACACTGCCTGTTGAATCAATAAGAGAGGGTGCTGAGGACGGCAAGTCTCTCTTCACCCTTTTAGCAGATCAGAACGACCCAGCCTTCCATGCGAGTCAATGAGGAGACCCACATATTTCACATTATTACCTCTCTGGGGCCGTCAATGGGCCATTTGAGTATATTACATTAATTCCCAAGTACCTGGGATCAATCTGAGGCCACAACGGTATTTTTGCTGCAAACTGCTTTGTGGTAAACTGCCTTAGTTTCAGGCCATGCGTGGTAGGTGTATCTGTCTGGGCGCTGCCTACTTCAGCCTCCACAAGCTAAACGCCTTTTAGTGACACGCCCATTTTAAAGAGAGCGGGAAGCGTCCCAGTTTTGTTTCCGTTGAAATGCATCGCAGCGCCCCAATCTTTGCCGTCATCCCAACATCTCTGGCGTCTCTGTGTGTGTCGGCTGTGCCCCGTCCAGTGTGGGACCAGTGTAAGCAGAGCCAGTTCAACTGGCTGTGGTGGGAGTGCGTCACCTTCCGGCGCTACGCGGAGGAGACGTCCTATGAGAACTCCCTGCTGGTGCAGCAGACGGGCGCGCTGGCCCTGTCTTCCCTCACGCACGTTCTACGCAGCCTGACCTCCAACGCCAGGTACTGTACACACCTTCACTGAGGACCACCGCTGTGGCACCTGCTTGTGACTTACCTATTTAATATGATGTAGATTAATTATATGCCTTAAACCATTCTTATGCCCCTTATGTTGCTAATGGTAATCTGACATGGCAACAAATACGATGGGGAAAATGCCTTATGCATCTGTTGTAATGTTTTTCTTAATTTTTTTAAATCTGATTCTTTTAACTATTTGTATTAATGTTGTTTCTCTGCATTTCTGTATTTGTTTACAGGAAGCATGATTGTGCATGTGTTCCCTCTATGTAAAGCACTTTGAGCTGCAGTTCTGTATGAAAAGTGCTGCAGTAATAATAATATTATTATTTTAAAAAGTATTATGTGAATTCTTTTCACCTTCTTTATTTTTTCTTCTTCACCTGTATGTCGGAGTGCGTGAGACAACAGGTGGATGATTGTTATCTGCACATACAAGGTCTTGGCGGACAATTGTATGGATAGCGGCTTTAATGGATCAGTAATGTAACTCTCTTTAATGTGACCATTCTGTTTTGCAGAGGGATTTTCAAGCTACTTGTGGAGTTTCAGCTGGAGAACAAGGACAACACTTCATACACAGGTAGATGGATGAAAGTCTCGTGATGTTTTTCCTGTGCTGCGCGTGTCGTGCCGGTCGATTATCGCCACCATGCTACCCTGTACTGAAATACATCCGCATGGCTATGCGTCTTGCAGGATTGTCATTCCAAGACTTCTACCAGCGATGTCGAGAGGCGTTCTTGGTGAACTCTGACCTCACGTTGAGGACCCAGTTGACCGAGTTCAGAGACCACAAACTGATACGGACACGCAAGGTTGGTCATTTTAATACGTGTTTGTTTTTGGTAGGGAAGGGGGGGGGGGTAGATAACGTACAAACCTTTGCTTCCGGTACTTCCTCAGGGTGCCGATGGAGTAGAGTACTTGTTGGTTCCTGTTGAAACGAGCACGCTGATGGATTTCTTGGAGAAAGAAGAGTTGGAATGAGAATGGAAGTCTTCATGTGCTGCAGGTGTTCCGTTCACCGTAGCCCAACACATCTACATGTTGTTCATCTTGCTGGAAGGCCAAATGACTTTTCATCCATTTGGTGATAATGTACTGTAGCTGTACGTGTCACTAGAAGTGAACATGTTGACCAATGTAATTAAGACACAATTTTGGGATATTACAGGTGCGTCTGTGTCGATACATTTATATAAATTATCTTAAATCTGTACTGTGCATCTTGCAGCTAGGGAATAGCAAGTGTTTTTCCTGTGCCCTCAGGTGTAATCTAGTAGCCTGTTTGTTGAATGTAAAACCTGGTCAAAACTTCAACAAAATCAGGACCGGTTTAAAGCAGGTTATTTGTAACAGCTTCTGTGATAATCACATTTGAAAATGGGCTTTTCATGCTTGTATACATTTTGTCTGTAGAATCTGAACTGACATTTTTACATTAAACTAGCATCAGTAATGGACCTACAAATCTAGTATTTGTATCACAACCTGTCAATAATGGACTTAAAGTGAATATATCTGAAACTTAAGTGCTCAGAATGTCTCTTTATAGTTCTGTTTTAATGTAATATGAAATATTACATAAGAAAACTAAAAATGTACATCATGCAATAAAGTAAACAAAGATTTTAATTTGTCTTTATTTACATAAATAGCGAACATGTTATTTACATTTAGCCAAAAATAATTATTTTGCACTGTAAAGGCAAGTAGCCATGCTGTTATTAAAATAAATTATGGGTTCATCCTCAAAATGCCACTAGAATAACTTGCATGCAGAGATGTGCAGGTGTAATGCATGTCAAATGTTTCCCAACGTTTAACCATTTAAGTAGTTTTAACTAGTTGTATCATTAGTTTTACTTTATGGACTGCATAACTACTCTTTGCTGATGTAAAAGCTCTGATAAGGTCCAAAGTTTCATAATAGGAATTATGAGTTGAAATGCAATTCATGTGAATTTTACAACTTCAGAAGTTGTAAACTTTTAGACACAAGTCTCAAACAATGGCAAGGTAGGTGTGACTATATATGGCATGATGTTAAGAGGAATAAATATACCGTATAGTTGTGTGTCTCGTGTAATACGTTAGTGTTGGATGTCAGCAGTCTCCCGTGCTTCTGTGAAGAGTGTGTATGCTTGCAGTCGGTTCCTGGTGGCGGTCTGTATTATGTGCAGCTCATCTTCATCCAAATCCTTCAGCAGCAGCAGAACTGCCTCAAGAGTGTGTGACTACAAAAATACAAGAAGACGGGAGCATTACGGTATAATGGAGTTTATACATCAACTTAAAAATGTGATACATTTTGAGTCAAACTTACCTTTTGAGAGGAAGATATGTTTCTGACAGCACAACATGTTCCTCTGGTCGATGAAAGTGAGAGGGACTTGTCTGGAAGATTCTTCCTCCCTTGCTGTCCGCTGCTGTCAGTGCACAAATAGAGAGGATTGTTTGGTTCAAGTTGTTTTGGGACATCTACAGTAGATTCAAGTTCATTGCTTTGTGCTCTTTTGATAATGCAGCTTTTTATATAGAAGTCCCAGTATGTGTCAGGTGTGTATGTGTGCGCTGGGACTTACCTGGACTCTTCCATGTCGTAGTTGAGGGGGTCGTTCTCCGTCTCACCATCGCTCAGCCCATTTGCAGGAATCAGGTTCTGGGCCGGTGAAGGAGCTGTGGTTATGTCGTCCCCGTCCACACGAGCAAGAGCAAGCGTAAGCTCCTCAGCTGTCGCTACTGCACAAAAGCAAATGGCCATGGCATCAAATGTGATCTTTTCACTTGAGTTTCGCCGCGAGAATCAGTCTGGAAACCCTAGGAGTCGTTGCAAATGTGTCCGAGAAGCAACTGAACTTACCAATCAGCATCGTATTGATGACCTAAACCATCACCACAGGTCTGCCGGCGGTGAGAACAACCAGATGGTTCATGGCCTGCCTGCACTTTACAAACAATTTCTATGCATGGCCCTCCAGAATAACAGTCCATCTGGCATGTCAGTTTAACGATAATGGGTCACCAGCTAATCAAGAAGTCACTGGTTTGAACACTGCTAATTCCTGGCTAAGTGTCCCTGAGCAATACACCTGCTCCCAGTGATGGGATAGCAGCGCCTTGCATGACTGACACCACCATCGGTGTATGAATAAGGCACATCGTGTACAGCGGTTTGAGTGTCCTGAAGGTTAGAAGAGCGCTATATTAAATACAGTCCATTTACCATCATAATGCTATTTTCACAACACTGGCACAGCTTACCCTGGTTGTCCAGTTTTTGTAGGCGTGGCAAGCAGCGGAGTACGGTGAGCCGGTATTGGCTGGAGTCGGTCCCGCAACACGGGTTCTCAGCCAACCACAGCACCTTCAGGCGAGTCAGGGGACGAAGGTGAGTGAGCTCGGAAAGGGAGGAAATCATGTTTCGCCTCAAGTAGAGCTCACACAATGACAGACAGGCAGCAAGGGGCGCGAGGGATGCAATGTTGTTGACACTACACAGAGAGACCAATGGGAGATATTAATGAATCAATCATCGCAGTCATTCAATGTGGCGAACATCTGCATGCTTATGCGCAAATATAGACGGTTATAATAACAGAGAAACTTGTGGTTAAGGGTACCTTAACGTCAGCACCTCTATATTGGGTATTTGAGAGAAGATTGAAATCTGGAAGGAAAAGAGAGAAAAGTTGATTGAATTCTAACAAGGAGAATGTCTATTAGTGTATAAGCACTAGTATAAGAGTGAATTGTGGATTTATAATGTGGCAAAATGCCTATAAATTGAGATTGGTCTTGCCCAGTGCTCACATCAGTTAGGCTGCATCCCCTGCAAATGGTGATGATACAAATGTGCAAAGTATGTATTATTGCCTTCGTCAACAGCGTTAAATCCAAACATGAACAAATCAATACATTTAAAACGTGAATTACCTACCAGCAATTAAGTTTCTTGACGCTGTCTAAGTCAGAGGCCTTAGCTTTAGCAAGCACCAGTTTTCGTGTTAGCTTCATCTCATACTACGAGGAAAAACAATGTTTGTTCGACTTGAACTTTTCACAACACCATACAAAATCTTTTAAAAATCTTATCTTGGTGTTAACAAAAAGAAAACACAAGAAAGCTGCACCAGTTCTGCAACTGCGAATGAACGATGTTTGTGTCCATATTACATCTGCGCAGACGCGGGTACTGTGGAGTGTAGACGAACGGAAGCGTCCGTGGTTACGGCATGGCTACGGTACCTACCAGCACATTTTGGGTTGACAATAACATTTTAACCGGAATAAACATTACTTAATTAAAGCTATAATTAAAACTGTCATTTTCGCACGACCGATGCTTTTCATAGTGTCAGTTTATTAATCTATTAAAAACAGATTATGTTTATCTTCGCGTTTCCTAAAATGTACGCACTTCATTTCCCACAATGCGGTGTAAGAAACAGTGTATATTGCGCATGCGCACTAAGCAATCCCTCTTTTCTTCTACGTCTCCACTGACAGAATGGTAAGCCTGGGATGTCCTATTCACAATCTAAGTGAATCTAGCATATTCTGTTGTATAAATGAAATAATAGCCCATTCGCAAGCCTAGAGTTACCCTTGCTTGTTAAATAGAAGTCTCATTTGTGGTCTTTGTGTGATTGAGCCAACTAGATTGACGATGTTTTCAAGTCATGTAGCGAATGTAATGGCTGCCCACAGTACCGTACTTCCCCAGGCGCAGTGGTCTTGTTAGAACGAGAAGGAGACAAACGCCCAAATTATCGTTTAACTATTTAATAAATCGTGACGGAGTTTAACTTTATTTTAATAGTTTGTGGTACAGTAAGGTACTATATGCATGTGCAGAATACGTTCTTCTGGTTATATATTGCCCGGCATGAAACTTGACTAAGCTAACGCAATTAGTTCCCGACCTTACTGTACATAGACAGTACCGGTAATGGTAACATTAAGTAAATACATGACTTTGTTTAAAAACGTGCATATGACATGTTTATGTCATCAGTTTGGTGTGTTTAGCATTTTGTGACCGACATAGACTTGGGATAATCCAATGAGCCCATTTTACCAGGGTCCTTGATTCTTACCAGGGTCCTTGCTTACTGGAAATAACGAAATGTTAAATGGGTTTTAATTTAATCCTCAGGCCAAGCGCACGAAGAAGGTGGGGATCGTTGGAAAATACGGCACGCGTTATGGCGCGTCGCTCAGAAAAATGGTGAAGAAGATTGAAATCAGCCAGCACGCTAAATATACCTGCTCCTTCTGTGGCAAGGTAAGAGCCTGCTGTGGCCCATCTTTGAATCACACTCTAGTTAGTAGTGGAGCTACATGGATGTCAGTAATGCATCATGGGTCATTGGCATCCCTGCAACAAGTACATTTCTTCAAGACACACTATGACCTTGTCTTATAGTACCTGAAACACCCAAGTTTTAAAGTTATCCATCCTTTTCTGTTAACAGACTAAGATGAAGAGGAAGGCCGTAGGAATCTGGCACTGCGGCTCTTGCATGAAGACTGTGGCTGGAGGTGCCTGGACATACAAGTAAGCTTTATTTCTACCGTGCCTACTTACTGCTCCAGCAATTCTTCAAACTGTTTTGTGTTTCCACGAATCACGTTAACCAATGATAACTTTAAGCTTCCAATGGCGCGAGTCTCTCTTCTACATGGCTCTGCTGTGGACTAACTTGGAAATGAACTGCAATCTTCAATTCTATGACAGGATGTCTTTAAGTTCCTTGAGTACTATGCCCCTCTATTGGTATTGTCAGTCATTCTAAAATATCAAGTGTTTTTTTATACAGCCCTGGCTCTGTAAGTAGGAACACAAAGTGGTGCAGAGCACACAATAGATTCAGCCTTGGCAATATGTGTGGGATGGGGGCGTAGCTTCTGAGAGAGCACCCTATAACATTGAAAGGAGGGGTTTATTATTATTATTTTTTTATATCAACACCATCTCCAGCATCACGCATACCTTTCGTGCATGATGTGTTCAGAAAATTGGTTGATCTGATTGGTTGAAGTCTGCTAGCACTTGTGTTTTGAATACTACTGTGAAAACATTTAGTTTTGACTAACCAAAGCGATGTCAGTCGAATGCCAGTAGCTGCTTTTACGTGAAACCTAATATGCTGATTGGAATCTGGTTAAAAGCCTAACCGGATGAAAGTTATCCATATAAATACCTCAATCGGAAGGTGAAGGCCCAACCCAATTTTATTTTCATTCAGAATTAAAGTAGTAGTAAAAACTGCTCAATAACCTGATAGAAAATAAATCTTATCTTCCATGTAAACCGTTCAACCGTTTTCTGAGTGTGCTTTTTAAGGATCAGTCTGTTAATGTCAGGTCTTCAATGTTTTTTGGGCCAAGGACCCCTTGGCTGATATAAACACAACACAGGGACCCCCTCCCCTGTCACATATGGTATAACATATATTTATTTGCCAAGTGTGTGGCGAAGAGCTTCCGAAATGGCGTCGTTCTGGGGCATAAACACAATTTGGCAAAGTGATCTTAGTCTGTAATGAGACGACAACATATTGGCTACCAGTTTAGTGCACCGGTGTTCTGACTGTAGGTATGCAATCACGTTTGGCATATGTTTGATTCAAAATGTCAGCTGGAAACTATGACCAATTCATTAAAAGCCTATTAAATAGCGCAAGATCAAAAGCCTATGATGTGCCAAGTTACATACCTTGGCTTAGCATAGTTGTAGACTGCAAAAAGTGATGGCACAAGTTGTTAGGCTGTTTTCGGGATTAACACCATAAAATGTTAGGGTACAACTAATGCGTTTCCTTTCCCACAAGGAATCAACATCCTAAAATAATTACTCAATGTGTGCACTGCCAATACATCCATGGTGCGCACTAACTAAGCCATTAAAATAATTGACAGATTTAAATTAATGTATATTTTCTGACGTTTACATTTTTGGAAAAACATATGTTATGAAGTCATTTGGAGGACCCTCTACAGTACATCTGGAGACCCTCTTGGGGTCTTGAAGATCTGGTTTATGTAACGTTTTGTATCTAGTCAAAAGATTGATCTTGCTACCAGTTTCAATAGCTTTTTCCTTTGTCGTTCCTTTTTTGTTTTAGAAGATGTATTTTTACATTGTAGTGAATTATCATAACAAAACTAGGCAAACATTCACCAAGTGACGTGATGGCCTGGACGTTCAGTTTTGAAGCTGATGATTTCAAAGTATCGAAGAAATGTATAATTTTGAGAAATGCCCTAACGTTTTTATTTTATTTTTTAGCACAACTTCTGCTGTCACAGTCAAGTCTGCCATCAGGAGGCTGAGGGAGCTGAAGGACCAGTAAACCAGTGACAATCACTGGGGAGTTGATTGACACATGCTTTTGTATAGAGCAACATCGTACAATAAAGCAGTCTGGAACGTATTTCGTGTTTAGTGTTTTCTGTACAGTCAGTTTATTAAACAGAATACTATCTCAATGGAAAGAAGAGGCATGACACATCATTCTGGAGCCTATGTGTCTTCAACACGGCTAAATGTGAGACCTGTGGAATTTTTCAATTCATATTATAAATATATGCCATTATCTAGTGCAGGGGTAGGGAACCCTGGTCCTGGAGAGCTGCAGCCCTGCATGTTTTACATGTCTCCCTGCTCCAACACACCTGCTTCTAATGAACAACGTTAGAAGTGTGTGTGTTAGAAGGCTGATAAGTTCATTAGAATCAGGTGTGTTGGAGCAGGGAGACATGTAAAGCATGCAGGGCTGGGGCTCTCCAGGGTTCCCTACCCCAGGTTCTTTGTCATCAGATGCTGGAAGTTACAAACTAAGAAAGGCTGGGAGTTATCTGTATGTAAGTGGCCAGCTGGAAGTAAATTTAGGTAAATCTCTCGACACCTCAAGGATGCTCTAGCACAGGGGTGCCCAACCCTGGTCCTGGAGAGGTTTAGATGTCTCCCTGCTCCAACACACCTGATTCTAATATATGGCTCGTTATCAGTCTCTGCAGAAGCCCATTGATTTGAGTCAGGTGTGTTGGAGCAGGGAGACATCTAAAACAAGCTGGATAGGGACCCTCCAGGACCGGAGTTGGGCACCCCTGTGCTAGTGCGTTCGATTGTCTAAATCTGTGGGAGCGGGGTTCATGTCCAGGGTGGGACTGAACCCTAGCACACAGACCTATTACTTTCATAGTGTTACTAATGTGTCCAACACCATGTAAGGTTTGGTGTAAGCTGTTAAGCACATGGTCACGGAATAAAATAAGAACCGCACCTCGGTTGTGTAAAAATAAACTACACACAGAAAGTATGGACATTGTGAACACTGGGATCTTAAACATGGATTTATTTTAAAAATATTTTATTGGTCATACTTTTTGTAGCCAGGTTTGCTGACTTGTAACAAATGCTGGTGGAAGAATGGGATGCCGTCCCACAGCAGCATGTGTCCAGCATGAAAAAGAGGTGCCAGGCTGTTACTGCTGTGTTTCTCCCATAGCTACTAAAGCTCCTATTTGTTCTATTAATACATTGTTAGATTGCAAATGTCTTTCTTCAGACTTCAAACAATCCAAGCACCAAATAAAAGATGTTTTGGCATGGTCAGAAGATTTGGCAAGCGTTTTCATGGGTGCAACCCACATACAGTTATTTCCTTAGAAATGTGGCAGTATGGTATATTGGAACCATTTCAAATGGAAATATCTTTCCAATGCTATATGATGTATTGCAAAGATTTAAGAAGCACTATTATGAAGAAATACTCTACAAAACACACATTTCCTTACTTTTTATTATGTGTGAAATGTATAGACCTGAAATATTTAATTGAAAAATCGATTGATGTAAATATGCTGCCTATATTGGTAGCACATGATCCATCCATCTGAAAAGTAGAGATTCATTTAACAGTATATTGACTTTAAACCAGTCAAACGATTTATTTTATTAACCCCATAAATAAACATATTAGAATAAATCACGTGATCTAGAGGCGGCGACAAGTCATGGCGGCGTCCAGTGTATTTAGGTCCGGTCTGTTTAATAACAAAGTTGCAATTGTAACAGGAGGGGGAACCGGCATAGGTAAAGCAATCACGACAGAACTGCTCCAGCTCGGTAAGTGCAAAATGTTGTAAATTGTATACTACGTTACCAACGGTAATCTTCGATGAAGCCAATGAAGGCAATTTGCACTTTGCCCTAGAGAACTTCGATGTCACTAAACCATGGCTGAAATGTAAACTACTTCTCAGATCATGTAGATACAAAGTCCCTTCAACTGTACAAAAACACTCTTAAATCCACCTGTAGGCTGTAGTGTGATTATCTCCAGTAGAAAGGTGGAGACGTTGAAGGCAGCAGCTCTAGAGTTGCAACAAAAAATCCCTACTGCCAGTGCCGCATCTGTCACTCCAATACCATGCAATATCCGTAACGAGGACGAGGTAATCCACAGCACAGGAACTAAAACCCCCTATGCAAATGATCCCAAGAGTCATTAAATCTCAGTTCTGTCATTGTGTGTGCGCCATGCGGTAGGTTAAGACACTTGTGTCATCAGTATTGAAGCAGTATGGTCGCATCGACTTTCTGGTGAACAATGGAGGTGGCCAGTTCAGCAGCCCAGCAGAGCAGATGTCATCCAAGGGTTGGAAGGCTGTCATAGACACCAACCTCACTGGAACATTCCACTGTTGCCAGCAGGGTAAGGGGGAGAGGGCTTTGAGAATTAGCATCATGCAGGGTTGGGCATTAACGGAATAATTACATTACAAAGAATATGGCAACTATAAACCATTACATTACCAGTTCAAATATCGTAATCATATTAATGGTATTTTTCCATTGACCATATTCATATTATATTAATAACTAACGGATTATAAAGGTAACCTACCCAACCCTGCCTGGCAGTGCGTGTTAGTGACTATACTGTAAATGCAGTCTGGTAACTAGTAACTAGGGGTGCACAATATATCGATTCAGTATCGTTATCGCAATATCACGTTGCGCAATATCATATCGAACATGTTGCAATATTCCGTTTATTTTGTGGAGAGATGCGTCCATTGGCTGTTTGGCTTAGTTGTGTTTGATTTAGACAG
>JAODLL010042767.1:0-20659 GCA_026546735.1 Forbesichthys agassizii | reverse complement strand
TATATATATAATTATATATAAATAAAAAAATATATAAATTCATAATATATAAATATATATATACACACACACATATATATACATACACACACAAAGGTTTCAAGTAGACTAGTGTTAATTTCGTCAGATAAAACTACACAAAATATTTTCATCAACCTTTTATCCCGACAAAAACGAGATGAGATGGCGACAATGTCCTTAAACAATGACTGACTGTGACTACGTTAACATGTAATACTGTTGAGACAAAAAAAGATGACACACAAAATGTAATTTGTAAAAGCAAAACTTTATTACAAACTTTTTGTCAGTAGCCTACAAGGAGATGAAAAATTCAACCTATGTGTTCCTTCAGTTTAACTTCATGACAGCACGCATGGTGCAGGTGCATGAGGATATGGAGTGAGTAGGATGTAGTGATGGGTATTCCGGCTTTGTGGTGACGAGCCAGCTCTTTAGACTCGGCTCAGCAATAAGAGCCAGCTCTTCTGGCTCCTGAATGGCTCTTCATTTGCTACCACTTCTGGCTTTCATAATTCAACAATATTATGACCTATGATTGATATGAGTGCACTTTCATCACTTAAAATTGCCTAACCGTTATTATTTCCAGAAAAGCCTACAATTCTTTTAGTTTTTGGGATAAAAACATCGGATTTTGACATGCACAGTGATTGTGGTAGTGAATCATCTTATTAAAGAAAATAAATTGAAATTGATGTTTGTGTCAGATAGGTTATATATTTAAAGTAGATGTCCTAGCTTTATTTATTCTTCTAGATGTAGTTGTCTATAATTATGCAGTCATCAGGAAAAAAACATTTACCTTAACAATTTAATATCCATTGGCCTTAAGGAACACGTATCAGCTGTCGCTATCTGCTGTGTGTGTGTGCGCAAGCGAGCGAGATAGAAACGAGCACGAGAGAAAAGTACAGGAGCAGCGCAGCACTCAACTTATGTCTTAAGTCAGCAACACGCATGTAAATACAGTATTATCGGTCAGAAAAATGATCATGAAAATGGTAATTTTCATATTTCGCACGATAAGGCGATATAGTGATTATCGCGGCCTAACAATCACTTTACCGCACTATTGTGCTGAAAAGAGCATCTTCTCGATCTCGGCAATTTTCGTTCCTACCCTCACCTATGATCATGAAGGGTGGGTCATGACCGAAAGAACAAGATCACGGGTACAAGTGGCCGAAATGGGTTTTCTCAAAAGGGTGGCTGGCGCCTCCCTTAGAGATAGAGTGAAAAGCTTGGCTATCCGTGAGGAACTCTGAGTAGAGCCGCTGCTCCTTTGCGTCGAAAGGAGCCAGTTGAGGTGGTATGGGCATCTAGTAAGGATGCCCACTGGGCACCTTCCTACGGAGGTATTCTAGGCAAGTTCAGCTGGGAGGAGGCCTCGGGGAAGACCCAGGACAAGGTGGAGATATTTTGTCTCCAAATTGGCCTAGAATAATGTGGCTCGGGAAAGAGAATTTTGAGGTCCCCTGCTGGAGCTGCTGTCACCGCAACGCGACGACAGAAAAGCGGATGAAGATGGATGGATGGATTGATGGATTGTTTTTATTATCAGTGATTTTAATCTAGTAATGGTCTTGTTTTCGTCATGGAAAAAGGGTTTAACAAAATTAACACTGGCTGTCTGTGTGTGTGAGTGGCACTGCCTGCGAGTAGTCAGACAAGAGCACAGGAACAGCGCAACACTGTCTTATGTCAAAAACGTGTAAATACAAGATCGTCGCAGTTTGAAAAAGTATCGAGGTCATGTCCATATAACGCACAATAAGTCAATATAGTAATCATCGTGACAGGGTTAGATATGATTGATGAAGCCGCTTTAAAGGGGTTTAAGAGCTGAAGGTTGCAGACCCCTTGCCTAAATTGTACCATCGTGCCACTCGCGGAAACAGTTCCGCTGTGATGTAAGGCATAGAGGGATTTCACACTTCCTGCAGTACATTGGTGTTTTTACTCTGGGGAAGCCAGCTTTCTGGCATCTCTTACAGTGTTTCCTCAAATTGGTGCCATTAGACCCATAGTATTCTGGCATGCAAGTTTTTGATGGTGTTGGGGAAGGTGGTGGTCTGGATACTTTGGCAAAGGTCACCATTTCCCTGAGTAGATGTTCTCTGAACACCTTCTGTGTGTATAGCTTTGTGGATGTGCTTTTATTGAGTTCCTTATAGAGGAGGAAGCTATTTACGATGGCAATATCAACAAAATGGAAAAAAAAGGTTTTATACCATTTCATTGTTTTGTGGCGAACACTGTAATAGCCAATCAGAGCATCTGATAAATCCACACCACCCATGTTCTTGTTGTAGTCTAATATAGCATCAGGAATCGGCACTTTCTTAATAAACCAAACACCATCCTCTTTTACCTTCCTTTTGGCAGTTTGCCCACTAAATGCTTCATGCACAGTAGAGCACATGTTTACCTCACGTTTGTCCATCCATTTCACAAATAATAAGTTATCTTTGCGAATCCACTTCAGATCCCCTCTTTTTGCTTTTTTTGACAGTGTGTTCTGTTCATTTCCAGGAAAACCAGTCACGGTGCTCCGAATTGTGCCACAGGCACCAGTCTTCTTTTTGTGCAGATCCTCAAAAAGGGTGGGGCTAGTGTAGAAGTTGTCCACATAAAGTGTATAGCCCTGACCAAGTAGAGGTAATGTCAATAGGTCCATAACATACTTGTGGCTCAGACTCTGACCTGAATTCAACTTGGTCTTGCCCTCATAAACAGAAAAATTCCATGTGTATGCAGTTTGAGAGTCTGCAAGTACAAACAATTTATACCCCCACTTGGTGGGCTTTGCTTTCATATATTGTTTTATGCTTATTCTGGACTTGGATGCCACCATTTTTTCATCTATAGAGAGGTTTCGGTACGGCTGAAAAAAAGATTTGCAGGCATTGATCATGTCAGTGTACAGGGGCTTGATCTTAAACAGTCTATCATATTCTTCAGTGCCTTTTTTACTGTCATTGATTTCGTCTTCTTCTGGTTTGCTCATGTGCAGTGACCACATGATTGCTTCAAAACGGTCCCGTTTCATAGTATCTCCAGGGAAGCGGAAATCATATGGCCATTGCTTTCTCCAGTAGTTGCTCCTTTCATGTACAGACACTAGGCCTGTGAATACCAAAATGGACAGGAATATGTAAAAGTCACTCACTGTTAGAGGTTCCCAAACAAATTTCAGTCCAGACTTCAATCTCTTTGCAGCGTTTGCATTTGTGTTGGTAATTATTGTGCGGACAACAGACATGCTAAAATAAAGTTGAAAGAGTGAAAGGACAGTCCATGAGGCAGTCCTGTCGATTGTGGGTCCGGGGTCCTTGGTGGGTATAAACCTGAATTGGTCTGGTCGTTTATCCTTCTCTTCTTTATTATGCCACCTATCTCCTTCCTCCTCACTCACTGTTGAAATGGAAGTTCTACCTCTACTGTGCTTACTTTTATGCTGTGACTGTGGCAAGGATTTGCCTCTTCTTTTGGATTGAGGGGTCTTTACAGGTGAGCCTGACTTAGTGTCTGATGAAGAGAGTGGCACTGGTAGTGGAGCAAAGAGTCCCCGTTTAAAGTGTCTTGGCAGTGGCAGAAGAAAGCGAGCAGAGTCTTGCTGACTAGGGGATGTAAACTCTTCACCCGTATAATCATCACAATCACTGTGGAAAGACAACAAAAGGAGAACTTTGTCATGTTACAAGCTGAAACGTCTATAATCCTGAAGTGTATTATTCTACCAAAAATATAATAGAAAGTTGTTTCCTCCTTAAATTTATATAACAATGATTTTATAAAGAGTAGCAGTAGGCCTAGTTATTGCTGAGCAGACATTGTGTTTGTTTGCCTGTCACGGCCATTTTGTGAGCAGCCTTGTCTCATGGAGCAGACATTGTGTTACAGAAACCATATGAATGAAAAGTAAGTTATTACATACTCATCAGTAGAGGTCTGGAGATGACAATCAGGCTGGTAGTCGGGGTCTGGTTCTTCTCGCCTAAGCAGGTCCTCGTCGTCAGAGTCATAGGGAATACATGTACTCTCATTTGTATCTGTAATTGCAAATGCCTTCATAAATGTATGCCTCATGTTACTTCTATCTGCCATTATATCTACAACATAGATAGAATTAATTTACCCATTAATTGCAATAATTTGCAATTGCATCTCTAAGATGATGGCAAACACTGTCGCGATTGAAGGAGACAACTTTTGTAATTAAACTAAATTTAGATTTTAAAGACCGGAGACGTACAAGTTAGGGCTGTCCCGAATACCATTTTACAGTTTTCGAATATTTGATGGTATTTCCAAACAAGTATTTGAATACTCTCTCAAAAACACCATTAAAAACACTCCACTTTAAGTATAACAGAAGTAATCTACAATTCCTAGCTTCAGTGAGCACACATGTAAACATAGCCATGTGCTCAAAATGGCCATTTTGATTGACACGTCAATTGAGCAAGTCAGAGCTGTGAAATTGCATATACCTCCTGTATTAGCCAATAAGAATGTGTGTTGAATGAATAGCCTTGCTCTCTTCTTACAAACAGAGCCAATTGCAATCAATTGTGTTGATGTGTAGGGCAGGCAATTACATTTCAACATGTTGGTTTATATGGAGACAGAAAGTATTCATGGGAAAACATGCATGCATAATGTGAAAAAACGAATACTCGAATCCCAATATTTATATCGAATACATACCCAATGAACGAATACTCGAATAATTGGGGCCAGCCCTACTACAAGTATTAGGTTGTTGGATGCAGGTAGTATTTATAGGAGATCACAAATTGTATTTTTGCTGGCTGAACAACTAGGGGTCAGAAGTGGCACAGAGCTGCAACAGTGCACAATTAACCACAGGCACAACCTGACAGACCGTTAAACAAATAGGAAAAGAAAAGGGGATCTACCTGGGATCTTACCAAGCAGGGAGTTGGAGTTTTTGCTGAAAGCTGCGGTCACCGAGGGGTCGAGACTGGGCTGGCCATCGCCTGCGGGCAACTCTGGTCGAGTATAGTCACGGCTTGTGTCGTTGTTGTACTTCACAATAAGGTTGACCTGTTTGGAGAAGTTGATGCGCAGTGTGCAGCCAGATTTGTAGATCTTCTGGCCATCCAGGGCCTAGCAGGCACACCATAATCCTTTAGTTTTAATACTGTCTGGCAATCTAGCAGTTGATTTGCTTGTACAATATTGGAAATGTACAGGATTGTGGCATGACATTCATCTCTCACCAGTTTGGCCTGTTGAGCATTGACAGGGTCACTAAACTGGAGCAGGGCCTGGAACTGATCATTCTCTGTAAAGGTGATGATCTTCATGACCGTGCCAAACTTGGAGAAAATCTAAAATGCGATGATAATGTGAGCTGGTGATTTCCCAGCACTCATGTCCAAACAAAGCCTATACTGGGAGGTGCCACACATAAATTACATTTTCACACATTAACTGGTACATCCTGGTTACCTGCTGCAGAGCGTCAAGCGTTACGGGGTAAAACATGTTGTCTATGATGATCCTCAGTACAGGACTGGAGGCTGCTGCCAGGGCCTCTTGCGCGTCAGAGCTGGATGAGTCACCAGACTGGACTGCAGACATGGCCTGCAGCACTGCCTGAGTCCGCTAGGTGAGACAACATGGTTGTGTGTCACTGTTAGTGCCCTGGCACACAACAGTGCCAGGTACACACGTGCCTTCACTTAAAGTACACCGATGGGGAAGAGTACCGTTACCTGTTTTCCAGAGTCAGACTTCAGCTCTGTGTAGTTGGAGTACTGAATAGAGACTGGTACGTTGAGCACATGAGGGGTCACTGTGGTGTAGTAGTTCACCATAGTAATGGCAGCCTCCTCTGTGCCCATCTCCAGAAAAGCCTGGAAGAAAAGAGAAGCTTTGTTTACTGCTATAGCTAATGCACCGAAGCAGAGGCAGCACTCTCCTATCAGCAAAAAAATGGCATTGTAGGCTCGTTCTGTCAATATCTTCAGGGTTCCATTCTCTGACTGAGATTGAGGTGGCTGGGGAGCTTTATATATTGAAATGTTTTTTACTCATTTTGTATTGTTTTTAATGATGTTGTAGTGTGAAGCACTTTGTGTTACATGAATTTGTATGAAAAGTTCTATATAAATAAAGATTAATTTATTGATTGATTGATAGAAACACTGGATTATAGTTTTCAGCATGTAGAGAATGGGCAGCTAGCAGACCATGAGCAGATATTTGCTTAACTTCACATAAAGTGTATTATGTTATAATCACTGACTTAAACTGCCTGTAGCATGTGGCATGTTGGCTCACTTACATTGGCACTGTGAAGTGACAAAACAGCTAAACAAAGTATAATCTCGGGCAAATACCAAGCATCTCCTACTGCCCTCCTAAGTAGATAAACATTAGCCTTTGAACCAGCTATTTATTACCCCTCGTGAACCGGTATGTCCGCTTGAAGTGGAGGAGAGCCATTGCCAGATAGCACTCTTTGATGCAAATAGCATGCCTGTGCTGACATTAGGGCTGCACAATTAACTGCATCGCAATCAAAGCGGCGATATGGCGATTATGTAACCGCAAAAGCCTGTGATTATTTATAAATAATCTTCATGCATAATGTGCATGACAACCTGTGTGCTGCATGCAAGCGCAACACCCATAATAAAGATGAGATGAGATATAGGTCTCCTGTCAATTTAGGTCCCCCTGTCTTGAGAAGCGCAACATGCTATAAAAACCACGCCAACAGGTCGGAAGCAGAGCTCTTTCTTTATTTTGCATTGTGTGAAGCCGGCTCAGAGCCTGTCTATTTTTGTCTCCTTAAAGGACTCGATTAACATTTCTGTGTTCGGGCTGATAGACAACTCAGATTTTTTCGTCGACTCCGTTACATATCATTATTTTGAAAATGGATGCAAACTAGCATGCAGAGGCTGACTTGATGCAAAAGAACAATGCAATGTTGGTTATTTTGAGATAAGCAATGTCACAGAAAGGTAGGCTACTGTGTAAAACATGGTTGGACTGCCCATCCTGAGAATAGGTAGATTTCCCGAATGACCCGTCAATGTTGAGACCACTATGTCCGTGGCACCATGCAAAAAAAAACCCACTATAGCCTGGGTTCAATTGGTCAATCAAATACCTGTTTTACTTGAGCGATTGAAAATCCAATAAGGGCGAGGATTGGAAAACAGAAAAAAAAAATGTGTATCAGCACACATCAGTATGTCTCTGGTAAAGCCAAAACAGTGTGTAGCATTTGTTATTTGTATCATATAGGAGCATATTCATTTGTTCCTAAATCTCAATTTAGTAACCTATAGATTAAAGTTTTACAGGCTGGCAGAAAAGCCTTAGATTTTGTAGTTTGCATAAATATAAGGTATCATTTTGAGACTTTTTAATTCCATTGAATTGCTTAATAGCCTACATATTTCTGTAGGCCTATTACTTATGTTTTGCTTTTTCTTTGCTAATTTGCTAAGTTGTTTGATGTGACCGTCTACCACTACATTTCACACTATGCCACCAGGATCAATTAATTATCTGCTGAAGAAATACAGAAGGTACTCTTCTAGCCTATATATACACAGTAGTTAGCCTAGTGAAACCATTGGCATTGCCATGAGAATCAGTCTGGAGAGGCTTCAAATAATGGCATCTGTGGCCAATTTACCATTCAGTGTCGGATTATTGCTACAGGTGTTATTTAGGTGTAACAGCGAAAGCTACTTGAAAACAACAATGACAAGACAGATGCTTCATCCCATCAACTAAGTATTTCTTTGAAAGTTGAAAGTGAACAGTTTTGATGAATGTTTCCCTGATGGACTTGTGTCTATAAATCCATGTGGCATGTCAGATTACTATATTGTATATTTACATACAGTATATAGTACAGAGCACTTTTAAGCTTTGATAACAAAGGAAACAGAATTATGAGAGCTGCTTACTATATCGCGAATCACAATATTTGCCAAACTAAATCGCAATTATACAGGGGTTCCCATCATCAAAGTAAAAAGGAAAAGAACAATCTATAGTAGTTTCTTTTTGCCCAAATCTCCATACCTGATTCTTGCCTTTTAGGGTAAGAATATTGGTGACCTTGCCGAAAGGCAGCCCCAGAGCGATGACTTCAGTGTCGGAGGCCTCTTTTGGCAACTTCCTTATGTGAAGCACACAGGACGGGGGCGCCTTCTCCACCTTCCGCTTTTTGCGGTCTCTACCATTGGACGTCCTGTCTAAAGAACCAGGAAAAACCTTTGAACATTAGTATTTTGTCTTACACACACACACGCCTTCAAGAGTGAACCTAGTAAGTAAAGAAACAAACCAGACCTTTAGGTCCCTTTGTTGCTGTTTAATAAGATATTTCTATACATATTCCAAATTGCTGAAATGGTACTTTCATGGTATAGAAAAACTTCAGCTGTCCCACTCACTTGAGGCGTGGGTGCTTACCTACTGTAGTCAAGTCCTATAAACACTGAAATAAAAATGAATTCCCACGGATGCTACTTATGGAATGGCTTCAAGCAGTCTATCACAACCCATTTTCTATTTGGGGAAGGGTGGTCGGAACGAACTCACCACTGATACTGCTCATGCCGGAGTTGGGACTGTTGTACATACTCAGCTCATCTGATCCTCTCTAGAGCACACAAATAAAGGAGGAGTGAGTCAAACAAGGCTGCAAAGGAACAAGAAAACCACTTCCATTTTTCAGACAGCCCACTCACAGACAACAATAAACGGATCCCTCAGAAGAAAGTTTAAAGCCACAAAAAGGTGTCTATGGCTCAGGGATAAAGGGGAAGAGGATATTAAACATTGACTGAAGACGAGCTCCTCCTTTCCTGTCATGGCTTTAATATTCTCACTAATATGGGGCTGGGGGAATTTGTGCTTGGATAGCGCACACACCCTTGATCAGACGTCATATTCGATTAAAATGTAAACATTGCAGTTTGCGGTACCGGCGGTTGCTTTCCACGGCCTGCAGTTAGGTTAGCAACACCGCTCACCGCTATCGTGAACCGCCATGTGCGAACGCCGAGAGAGGCAATGCGGAAGCGGCAAACAGCTGGCGGATGGTACTGCTGGGGAAAGCGATAGCGGCTGTCGGCCGGAGCCACAGCAGCCCTTACCCACCGTGTGGCTTCCTCGGTGGCCACAAAAAATGGCAAGGCGAGAACCTGGCAAGAGGGGCCTTGAGGTGCTGTCTGCTGGATCCATTTACAAGGTCGGTTATTCTGTCACGTCTGTACGGGGTGAGGATCCAAACGCAAGACACGTAACGAATTTTAAAGATGTTTATGCGAAAAACAGGCTTTGGGCAAAACGAAAGGAACAGGGATATTAACGCAACGTTGACATTACACATCAACAATAACCGACATAGGACTGGGGAAAATACTGGGGCTAAATACACAGGTAGACAAGACAGGAAGACAGACCATTGGTTTACACCAACGAGGAACTGGTGCAGCACATTAGACATGATTACACAGACACGGGTGGAATTAACGAGCCTGGGAAACACTGGGCAGGGAGTGACGGGCCAACAGGCTTGATATACACGGTAAACACATGAAGTGACGAGACTAACACAGGACTGGGATCACGAAACATTACAGTAGGCTACATATATGATGTATGAATAGTATAAATGTTTAGGTTACACAATGTGTATTGCACTGAATGCAATGCATTTCTAATAGTTAAAATTCCTTATTGAACTAAAACCCTACTAAGATGAGCAGACAGGAACTTAATTTTACTAACAGCAGGGATTGAACCCACAACCTTCATGATCAGAGCCCAACACACAAAGCACTGTACTAATTGCCTGGGGTTAAACTAACATCTTCATTATAGTTCTTTATTATTATGATTAGATTATTTTTATTGTTATCGTTTCGGATTTAATGCCTATATGAATAGGCCTACCAATATGTATTATTGTTATGGTTTTTGTTATAGCCTATTGTAGCTGATGAGCAGATTGTATGAATAATCTAGATAATTTAAAAATGTAATATAATCACAACTGCCCTATGCTATTTAATTTCAGCATAACACGACAAAGATTGTGTGTTTTTGCAAGTTTCCCGCTGTAAAAGTCAGACTGAACACTTTTGGAAACATTGTAGTTTAAACTACAGTGGTTGAAACCAACATAGTTCAAACAATTGTGGTACTAACAAAGTTCGGAACTTTTGGGAAACAGTCGTACTTCGGATGTTCGGTAGTTCAACGAGGCATAGTACGATGTAAATTCAATGTCAGCCTTCGTCGTTTTACAAGGCCAGAGCTGTGTAGAAAAATCCTATTATTTTTTCCAACATGCAGAGACTGGTGACTGGTAGCGAAATGCGAGGAGATATTTGTGGAATTTGATTTAAAGTGTATTATCTTACATTTAGCTTGCAATAGCTGACTATACCTTTAAACCAACCCAAGAAGTGCTGAATCTACTTTACAATGTGTTCTGTTCCCAATACTAGTACACTTTACTGAAAAATACACTGCTGTCCTCAGTGTAATGTCTGAATCAACATTTGAACAGTTTCCATATTAATTACTACAAATTTGATATTGTGCCTTTAAAAAAAAAAAGAAAAAAATGTAAGCTTACCTTCACGACAACTGCAACATCACCAATGCTGTAAGAGGGAAACATATTTGTGTTATAATGTAATTACAATTTAATGTACTGAAACGTAATGTAATGAAACAAAATATAACATTGTTATATATAGTGCTGGGACAATTAGTCGACGTAACCGGTTACGTAAATAGACGATTTGCTAAATGTACCGTTGACTCGGAAAAATATACCTATAACTATGCTCCGATTTGAAAAAATAGTGCCATCAAAGGACTATGAGAGGCAGCAATGAGCTGCGAACGCGCTTATTAATCCTGAAACCAAAAGAAGAAGACAAAAATGTGTGGCATGGTGTGTGTTTGTGTGTACCTACCCTAATACATCCGCTGATATGTCTGTAGCAGATTCATTTGACTCGGTTTATAGCTTGTGACGCGGTAAATACTAGACGAGCAGCATCTAACAATGTTAGCGTTAGCACTCTCTGCTAGATGCAGTGCGTGACGTGCATTGGTACAAAGCGTCAACAAACGCGAACACAGATCCATTGAAGAGGAGAAAAATAGCGGCGCTGCTGGTCGAGTTTCCCTGTGAGATTTTTAATCAAAAATATAAAAAGGGAGACAAAAAGTGCTGTAAACTTTTCAACTAAATCTATTAGGCTATTTGCAGTGCCCTCTCTAAAGTAGTAGTGGATCAAATAGGCATTATGCTATAAATTAATAAATGCTATTATAACATTTAAAGTCATGTAATTTAATTTCATGTTTTAAAATAGGCTTACCTATTGATATAAACTCAGAATGCCGATGTCATTATATAGTTCTATGTGGTGTAGACACACAAGCACTAGCCTGGTGTAACCAGACCCAAAATACATTTTGTGAAGGTCTGGCAACTCTCCATTGAGAAGTGTTAACAGTGGTTTCCTTCTACTGGGCATAGAGACCTCTGACCTATTATTACTATTGGACAGCGTTTAACCAATAGGCATGCTACAACGGTTTTTGATCAACTCATCTAGCTCTACCACCAACTCAAAACATGCTGTAATCTCTCTGCAGCCTGGCTCCGCCCGACAATTGCTCTCAGATACATTACAGACTATAGAATCTCATTTTAGAAAATGTATGAGAGCAATTGTCAGGCGGAGCCAAGCTACACGAGCACCCCCCAGGTGAAACACCCCCCTCCCCCCACATACTGCTGAAAACATGACTTAAATGACGAAAACACTGTAAACATATGTAAAATATTAATGAGCTGCGTTGTATGTATGTATGTATGTATGTATGTATGTATCTGTCCATTGTCACAGGACAGACCACACAACTGGCGACCTGGCCAAGAGGGCATCTTAAAACGTCCACATACAACATTTAAAGACACAATGTCCACCATTCAATTACAGTACCACAATAAATTAAAAACATTAATCGAACAGTGAATTAGACGTGAAGCAATTGCAATCCTTGTCCCTTTTCACATCCCCTAAAAGAAATAAAGTATTTTGTATGATAGTTCTACCAAGCAGCCCAAAATATAAATAGGCGACAGTAAGCACTTTGCTTAGTATTTAAGACATCTGCTACGTTTCTTTATACAGTGTTAAAAGCGATAATAAATGCAACATTCAATTCCAAAAGATTTAAGACGTCGCCAACATCACAAATCTGTTTGCGCGCAATCTACCGTCCTCAGTTTCTAGAGAACACGTGGCTATGCAACCTTTATATTACAACAAAGAGAAGCTTACAATGCCGTCTAGTGTTTACTGCATTGTCGGTGTCTTGTCGAATATATATATATATATGCTATCACATCATTGTGGTTGCATATACATTACACATAACATACCCATCCATTTATGCAGCTTTCTTTCCTCAATCTCCACTCTCAAAGACTTTATGCGCGTTCCCGCTAAATTCGAACGCTCGTCCATGACCGTAGAAGTAGATCCGGTTTTCACTCTAAGTTGCTATGGAAACCTTATAAATAGTTTGGATAAATGTTTTGTGGCATCCTTGCTGAAAATTTAACCACTAACCAGTTGTTATAAAACAACCAAAAATGTTAAAGTAATTATGATGTAGCCTACTTAGTTTATATTAAAATAGACTCGCTTTATTTTATTTTCTCTCCAGAAATAGTTATATCGAATCTGGCTTGAATCAAACTTAAAACTTATTTTAAAATAGTTATATGAGTTGTAGAAGGAATGTAGTATAGAAAATGAGTTGTAGCGGGAATGTATATAGAACACTTTAAACTTCGTGAAATATAGAGAATTTCTCGTTGTTGCGGTGTATGGTGTCCGCGCAGACTCAGAATTAGCTGAAAGAGCGTCCTCGAACGAGCCTGCTCTTGTGCGTGTAACACGCACGATCACGATTAAAGAAATTGTAATTTGTCGCTAGAAGATTCTAGATTCTAGAAGTTCTAGATTAAGAAAAAACGAGCGCACACCACATGCACGAGAAAGAAACCAGTTCGCTTGGAAACCAGTAGGGACATAACACCGGCCCTCTGTAATAGCTAGAACTACACCGCAGCGATTTTCGATCGTGCGTGTGGGAGCGACTGCTTATCAACAGAAATGTCCAGGAGTCTTTCAGTGGCGCAACAGATGTTTTTTATGTGGGGGGGATTAAAGTGTGACGAAAAATGTTAAGACTGTACAACTATGCTTTTAGTTATTAAAACCGAATATAACGCTGAAAAAAAAAACACAAAAACCTAATAACAATGAGAACATACATTTTTTTTCAGCAGCCCAAAACCAAGCAAATTGTTTACTGTTTGCATGTCAACATGATACCTCCAAATCACGGCAAATGGATGGGTGAATATGCATTGTGTTGCTCACCTGATTGTTTCCTATGATTCATTAGAATTCTCTTTATTTAATTTTGAAGAGGCATAGAAATTCCAAAATGTGATAATGCAAGCACTATGCTACTATTTTGGTTTCAGTGTTGTGGTTGACTCATCAATAGCTGTCAGTAATAGTCCCGCAACTTCCTTGTTTCTGTTTTCTGTGCAGACTCAGAAGGTAGCTGAAAGAGTGTCCTCGCACGAGCATGCGCACAATCGCGACAACAGAAATGGTAATTAGGCTGTCGCTAGAATACGCCCAGTTGCCTTGGCGTAGTTATAGCTTTAGGGTGATCCAGAGCCAAATGGCTAGAAAGGGGGAAAAAAGTAGCTTTTTTTTGTTTATAGTGTTTACATATAGTGGTGAAGATTTCCAAATAGATTTCACGATTGTGAATGCGTTATCGTGAATCTAAGGGTTTAACTAACTAATTGCTCAATTTTTTAAAAATAGTGGTTGAATTGTTATATTTGAACCTGCATTATTTGAATCTCTTGATATACAAAGAAATAGAAATATCTCTATTAGCTGATGATACCTGTGTTCCTCAAGAATAAAGAGCAGCCCCGGTTGATCAACTTATTTAGCAAAGCTTCTGGGTTAAAATTGAAAATGCAACATTCTGTTTATATAACCGTACAGAGTCCACTTTAAATGGCATTCCAGTTAAATAATGTGTAAAATATTTAGGTGTACATATTTTAAAAAACCTGACTGAAAGACAACAATTAAACTTCTCACCAAAACTAAAAAATGTCAAGTTGATTATGAATAATTTGTTACAGACTTTTCCATTTTAGGTAGAGTCCATCTGGTAAAAGCTGACAGTCTTTCACATTTTATATACCAATCACTATCTCTGAATCTACATGTAAATAAATTAATAATGCTTTAGTCAAACCTTGGCTATTGTATTTATACCAAAGTGAGGGAGGAGCATTTTGTGACAAGATAACTAGTATTTCTAATAGTATACCTAGTATTGTGTGTTTTCTCGACTGCCATTGCTGCTTGTTAATTCTAAATGCATTCTATATTCCGCAGACAAGTTCACACATAAGTCACTACCGGATGCATCCTTAGTAAAAACCGTTAATCGCGAACACTCCTGATATTTTATCTGTTCTTGGCTAGTTGCAAACTTGTGAATTGGAAGAGTACTTGGCTGTGAATGATGACATTTCGCAAGTCCACAAGAACAGAAAAGAATGCATATTGAGAAACAGCCTCTGTTTTCGGTCCAGTTTTCTGTAGATACTAGGCATTAAGTTTAATACATTATTTGAATGTTTTAATACTAACTGAAATGTAGACTTACAATAAGGGATCATGCAAATGAATGATCAATTATTGATTGTAATTATATTTTATTGTGTACAGTTACACTGAGACTGCGGTGTTGTTATTTTAAAGTAAATACGTAATTGAAGTGATTGGCCCAACAAACCGAAAATATTAAAATAAATCAATTTCAGTTTGTTTATTTGGCATATCATATGGTAAATTTGTATGAAAAATGTACAAAAGCATGATTCTAAGATGTGTTTATTAAACTATTCCAAGAAATGCATACAAGGTATAGTGTAATCAATTACCTTATGAATTAAGACAGGATCAACAGACAACTAGATATACTTAATTCTGGTCAGCCAGCTCACCCCTGCTGAGTGCGAAAATATTTGTCACATTCGGGAGGTCAAGGGGAACTCAAAAGCAGAATAAACTCCAAAAATTATCTAATAAAGGGCATGGCTTGAATAAAGGCTTGGTAAAAAATATAACAAACACAAAACAGCCAGGGTAAAGACTACCAAGACTACCAAAAAGAACAGCTTGTGTCTCAGGGATATGTCAAGACGATCTAACAGAACAATGCAAGTCTGTGGGCTTTAAACTATTAACGAGGCCCAACAAGGCCCAGGTGCGACGCCTCCTTGATTGGTCCTTGGCTCAGGAGCATCAATCCACATATTGGATGTGTGTTGGATACCTGCGCCAAAAAAAAAAAAAGTATACACACATATAATTAAACAAAAAACCTATGCAATTCTTTTTGTATGACAATATAGAAACTTAGTGTGTCGTCATTAATAATAGTCCACCTATTTGCGCCTATTTGTCTCAATCTCAAACATCAAGTGAAGTGAAATCATGTTGGGACCACAAACATTATAGTGTATAGATCCCTTCCATTCTGACTTATTCAAGATGTGCGGCTTGGTATTTTGACTGTGCACATATTCTCTATACTACAGACTTGTCTCACAAAGCAGTGAATGTTATGCTAGCGAGGCTGCAGCTACTATTGAAGTTGTAGTGGATTTACAGCACTGTAAACATACACACACACACACACACACATCATAAACTCACTCAAAATGTTCCTGAAATTTACATACAAAATACAATGAACTGTATTATGTCCTCCAAATATTAGGCTAGGGACATTTTCCATGAGGCGAGGCCAGGAACTCTGGCGGCTGTTGTCATGTATTTTAAATGGGGAATCGATGTAAGGTTTAGCCCTCACCCCCTTTCACCCTCCCAATAAGACGGATTTCATTTCCAGTCACGGGGCTGTGGTGGAAACATTTCACTCGCATCTGCCACACACACAAACACACACACACATTAGTGTCAATTCGGCTGCTGGGGATAAACAGGTTTGGGTATCTTAGACTCCCAAGATATGAGAGTGGCCATACACCCTGCTCTCTCTCACAACAGGGCCATATACAGCGCCTAATTAAATAAACAGCTCTCTCTCTCTCTCTCTCTCTCTCTACAACAACCATTCTCTGCGTTTCACAATTAATCCGGATCTTCACCAGATTTGTCATGTTTTACTCTAACCAAATGGTTCCCAACCAGGGGTACTTGAGCAGCTAGCAGGGGGTACCTGGAATGATTAGGGGTCACAAATGATTTACAAAATATGTACAAAATAATACAAATGTCTATTACTACAGTAACATATATGTATAGGCTAGGTATGCAAGACTGCCACAACTACTGTATAATTCTCCAGGCTAGGTGTCAATTGTTAAACTACTCTGAAGTTCACATGCACATCAAAACTGCACACAATTAAATCAGCTAACTAACACATGGATTTGTGCGTTCAATAGAACACATTTAGGGGAATCATCCACACATAAACATGGCTCAAGGGGAACATGAGATAAAAAAGGTTGGGAACCACTGCGCTAACCGACCGCGGAACGAAGGGAAATGTATCCAATAAATGACCTCCCAAAATGATGTGCACATACAGTATATGATAATGTGTATTGGTGTACTGCCATCACAAATAAACAACCTCCTTTGTGTTATTTGTGAATAATTTTACAAGAGAATATGTACAGTATAGACCTGTACAGGTTGCAGGACACAAGAAAAAGGATTAGGTAAAACATTTGGAAAAATAAGAAAAATGTAATTACTAAATAATGTGACAGATATGTATATTATTTCGCACTACATATTTGCCCATGAGACTAAAATAAAAAATTTATCACTTGATGCCTAGATGAGTCAGTAGTCTAACATACATATATGTGCTGAGTCATTCTCTGGGTTTTATTGAGATGCTCAGAAGACCTGTGATTCAGCAGGCTGACGTAAGCTTCATATGTTATATCTACAAGCCTAACACACGCCAGGTATTGGCAATTGGACCAGTCAAAAGCTAGACGTTACCACTGATACAGAACATAAATAATGCTCTCTGAGTTGGAGAACATTGGCCACAGGGCTACCAGTATGCAAGCTGTAGAAAAGAGTAGAATGACGCACGCAAGCTTCGCTTTTTCAGATCCTGGCCATTGATGTGTGTGCATGTGTATGTGTGTGTTGGGAGGGGGGTATAGCTGAGTGTGTGAGCATGTATGCTAAGCTTTTTGGGATTTGGTAAGAACCCCAAAACTGTGGTTTTAAAGCAGGACTGGGCAAAGTCAGGCCTGTGGGCCGGATGCAGCCCTTTGAGACATTCTAACCGGCCCGCCTGGTACATCAAACGTTTAAAAAATAATAATACAAATTAAAATTACTTGACGAGCTCCACAGAATATTACGTTATTTACTGCGTAAAAAATATATACATAGTTAATGTGAACTGTTACGCTTTATTATGAAAATTGTGTTGCATAGGAATAGTCTATGCATAACAAATATACAAGTTAACAAAGTTAGCTATTTTGTGTTTTAGCATGTTGGTTAAAAACGTAATGTGGTCCTCGAAGTTCATTTTTCAATGTGGCCCCCAAGTGAAGGACCAATTCAAATGTTATTCATCTTTCTGGCACAGCTACCATTACAGATAACAAAATCATGTACTGTAGCTGTGAGATTAGATAAAAATAAAATATAGGCTGGGATAAATGTAGTTTGATGAGTCACAATAAGCATGTCAATATTAGCACTATCCCACAGGGCTAGTGGAAGGGGAGGGGTAGGGGAGCTATAGGAAGCCGTCCTGTAGTGTGAAAAGCAGGAGGAGGGAAACACTGGCCTAAAATAACTACCTCGGTTGGTGTGTGTTTGTGTTTGCGCGTGCGACTATTTCTGTCTGAGGAGTCAGTCTCCGTAGACAATAGCTCATGCCAGTAGAGTTCCGCTGGCTGACGTCGTCGCTCAACAGATGGCGGGTCTTTCACGCAGGCCTGCGCACAGTATCCGTGCATGGAAGGACGCCGCACATTGACGCCAGAGTATCACTCACATATGCCCCTGTGTGTGTTTGTGTGTCTGGGTCAGTATATTAGATAGTTCTTGTCCATCTGTCCCACTGTCCTTGAGGTGTTTTGGTGTTTTCGGGGCACAAACTGATGAAATGTTATCCTCTCCTCATCACATGATGCATTGTTGGTCTGCAGTAAGTTCAGTGAGTGTTCGACGTGAGATGGGTGATGATGACATGGACAGAAATACATATGACACCACTATGACACTGCTGTGAGACCATTATAACATGTTTAACCAATTCCAACTTTCAACTACATTAACCTAAATAATAATGCTTTACATTAATTGCATGAAATCTAATGTTTTAGTTGATTATCATAATACTTTGAAATGGGAACTGGAAGTGGATAACTTTTTCAAATTGCAGTATATAAATACAGTACACTTTATATATACTGTAGTGTGTATACAGTGTATATTGATGGGTGGGTAAGTGACACCAACATTTCATCCATTTCATCTAAATGCATGAGCCCATCTGATGACAATATGAACAAAGCAGTTACATACAGTTTAAAAGAAATAACAATCTATTGTGATAAAATAAATATATAACATAACAAATACTTAACACATACTTTCCAAATATACATTTCTCAACGCCAAAAGAGCGAAAGTGCAGTAATGCCCTTTTGACACCAACTGGCTTAGTATGTTTGGTATTTAAGTCTTGGTTTTTAATGAATAACTCCAAACAGATTAAACTCCAAACTCTTGTGCCTTTTTGGCAGTAGAACGAGCTCATCAAGAGCTTTGATATATACATCTCCGTTTCACCCAAAATGTCACTTACGCCCCTCTGGTTCTCACCCCTCGACTCATTGACGTACGTGCAAATAAAATATGTATGAATATAGATGTCATCATGTATGTATTACATGCCGCCATGATGCAGTTCTCCTCCAGCCTATGCATGTGTTACTCTCCCCCCTACACAGTATAGATGTTCTCTCCTCTCCTCACTCCTGTTCTTCATAGCTTGTGCCGGCAGTGGAAAGATGGAGAGAAGCCATTAACTGGGCGGGCTGAGCTTGAGGGCTAAAATTAATCAAACTAATACACACACACGCACACACACACACACACACACACACACACACACACACACACACACACAATACACATATTTTGTAATATCAGCCCACGCTTGTGTGCTAAGAAAGGGCACTAATTCTTTAATCTCCATCTAACGTCACAGTCAAGACGCCTTGCATACGCATGATATTGTTGATAATAAATTTACATTTATCATTTGACCGGTAGAATGGGGAGGAGTCACAACATCTCTGGGTGTGACTCTTGGGGACTCATTCATAAAACAGACATGATACATATGATCTCAAATATGAAAACTTTTAATTTTATTTTTTAGTTATCTTGCAGGTTATGTAGGGGTATTGCAGTTTGGGACACCTCTATGACTGTATGAAGCCTTTATTAACAATTTAATAGGAATTATTAATATAACATGTAAGGAATTAATTGCCAAACATATGATAACATTTATATAAACATTGTGTAAAATCAAAAGAAATGAACAGAAATACTTTATTTTATTGTAATACAAAAAATATTGTGAGTGCCAAGAGTTTTTTTATGTAGGCTAATAATAAAAAAAGAATACTACAAAAATACTTAGGTATTGTACATTTTGTGTGTGTGGTGAGTGCAGGTGCGGCCCAAACAAAATAAAAACACGAGACTGCTTGGCATTTAATGAGTATCTTTACTCTAAAATTATTTTTAGCTTCAAACTGACGTGAATTATGTTGAGACACATCAATGCTGGTGCATTCGGTGAGTGGACTGATGCAGTTTTAGTACAATGGCGAGGATAAAGGGGAGAGGAGAGTTGTGCCTGCTTTATAATAGTATAGAAAAAAGGCATACGATTGTTTATTTGTTGGTTTTACCAGACAACACCTCCATATAGCACTAAATAACAGTGTCCCAGAACGTGTAGGCTGCATGCGGTGACCATGCTGTTCTGTCCAAACTATGTTCACCCTGCTTTGTCCCCTCACACATTCAAGGGCACATACTGCACATGTGCAATAACACACCGTTGTTACTGACAAGATGTCTCTTTTACGTTTTAGCCTACAGTAGTTCATGGACTTAACCTTTACAAAGCTGGGTGTCCTCTGTCAAATCTGCTTTTTAAAACTGCCTTCCCTCTCCCAAATCCCTAAACACAGACAAACATTTTCACAGTAAGATGTTGTGTGTCTATCCTCTAAAATGTAAACTTGTATATCATTGGTAATAAGCCTTTTTTTGTTTTTGAAGGCCTGTTTTTGTTTGTGTGTGTGTGTGTGTGTGTGTGTGTGTGTGTGTGTGTGTGAGAGAGCGAGAGAGAGAGAGAGAGAGAGAGAGAGAGAGAGAGAGGAGTCTGT